>CAAKMY010041540.1:0-10364 GCA_901111285.1 Corrigiola litoralis
TATTGGGTAGTGATGTGGCTTCCATGTCATTGCCAACGTGACAAAATATTGTGGCTGCAACGCCTTTTAATAGTATTAGTATAGACTTGCTTAAAGAGTATAATAATGTCAATAATAAGATTATCACTTCAAATGTGATAATGTTAAGGAAAAGAGAGAGATACAATTGATTCCCATTATCTGCTAGAGTTATGAAAAACGAAAAATATAAAATCTATTTTTTATTTTTTCATTTGAAGATTAGTTAAAAAAATTACGAATTTATATGTTTAATACTTATTCTTCTAAAAACTCCCTTCTTTTGTTTAATGCGACAGTAAATTAAAATTCCATTTCAACACTTTTTACCCGACAAACCGCAACTCGAGTTTAATTTGTGTATCATATAGAAATTGCAATGGATCTGAGGCGAAACTCCGACCCACTTAGTAAATGGATCTAAATTGTGTTTCGACTCCACACCTCCACCTCCGAAAATCCACCACCTAACTTTGACCCACTCCATAATCCGTTAGCTTCGCCTCCGGCCATTGGTTAGTTTTTTTTGAAATAAAGACCCGCGGGTCACCATTACTCATTCAATAAAGCATCAAAAATAATAACATTTTCAGGTCAGGATGCGAACTACCAACCCACACTCTACTACCTATCGTCCAAGGACGAAAATGAGCCAAACAATAGGCAACCTTATTGCAACTACGACTCATGAACTGAAAAGAAATACAAGCAAACGAACTCGACAAAGCGATAATGTCCTCAATAACAAGATGGAATGAGCTCATCCCCCATGTTTTAGCATTGATAGCCTCAACAAGGTTCTTACCACATGACTCTACAATGATAGTATCATACTTATGCACTTGCATAAAACGTAACCGGAAATCCACCGCTTTTGCTTCTGCAATTCTAGGTTCCAACGCTACTCCTCACAGCTGCTTCCCACACACCACCACCTTTCCCTCATCATCCCTTAGTACAAAGCCGAGTCCATAACCCAATTGTTATATTTTCCCACCACGACAACTATTTTGTGCTAACTAATTACGTATTTGTATTAATTACATATTTCGAACTCTACACATGAAATTTTACTTACAAATAGCTAACATAACACATCAAATAAGTTGGAGATATATTATTCGTGTTGGAGGTCGTGGTGAGCAGGGTCTGACTCCGCCGCCTCCAATTCGGAGGCGGATTATTTGAAACCATATTTGAATTGTACTTTTTTTTTACTCTTATTATAGAGATACAAATTGGATTCAGATTGAATTGCCATCTCTAATTCATTAAGAAAAGAACCAGTTTAAGTAATTATAACTTGTTTATCGGAACCATGAGTTTAGATTTCAATTCTTACAAGCGACTTTGTGCGCACATTTCCGACCAAAAAAATTAAAGTATTATTCGTAAAATGTAAACTTGTAGTTAGGAAGTCAATGTGCTGCAAACGTGCACAACAACAACCATTATCCAAATCTACAGCATATATAAGAATCACACACAAGATCATGTGTTAGAAAAAGACAACATAAAGTAGAAAAAAGAGTTCAGTTCAGATCAGTTCAGTTGAGTTAAGTTGAGTTGCATCACTGTAATGGGTTCTTGGACATTGACAAATTGGTGGGTGTCTCTCCTTTTTGTGGGCTCTGCTGTTGCCTTTTACTATTTCATTTCTCCCTTTTCTCAACAACCTCCTCAAAATTTACCACCTTCCATCTATGATTTCACTGTCAAGGTATTATGTCCCTCAAATTCTCATGTTTTTCTCTTTTCTGATCGTCACATTTATGGCTGTTAATTCAAATGCTTGCTAGTATGAAAGATTTTAGCTTTCATGGTCTTTGAGAAATTGCATTGCTCTTAAAGTTTTTATCTTTTCTGATCATGATGGGTGTTTATTTAAATGCTTGCTGGTATTAAAGATGTTGGCTTTCATGGTTTTTGTACAATGGGTTGTTTAATGCATTGATGTTCAAGCTTTGACCGTGGTTTTGGCCATTGTGCTTTATTACAAAAGGGTGGTTGTGATTATCTTGATATGATTATGATTTTCATCTATATGAGCATTCAAGGATGGAATTATGGGATGCATTTGAATTTTGTTGATGTTTGTGTTATGTTTGATAACAGTATGTCATTCATGTAATGTGCATCACATTTAAGTTGAATCCTTTTACTTTTGACTCTTTGAAATGTTTGTGATTATCTTGATATGATTATGTTAATTCAAGGAGAAAAAAGGGTGCATTTAATCTTATTGATGTATGTTTGTGTTTGATAACAGTATGCCATTCATGTATTGTGCATCACATCAAAGTTGAATCCTTTTACCTTTAACTCTTTGATGTACTAGTTGAAATGGTGGTGATACTTGATATGAAATTACCAATTTGTATGATAGATTGAACTAGCATTTAATTTGAAGGACTTTGATGTTTTCTATGTGTTTTTGACTACCAATTGGTAATGTGCTATCTTGTGGGTATACAGGATATACATGGAAAAGATGTGAGTCTGAGTAATTACAAGGGGAAGGTTCTTCTGATCGTCAATGTCGCTTCAAAATGGTAAGCAAATTGGCTCTGAGTTTTCTTTAATGGTATATTTAGCAATGTGGTACACATTTTGTGTTTTTTACTTAGTCTTTTGTTGCATCAATCTCATCAGCTGTTGGCAGGAGTGGATCCAAGATTTAAAAATGGGGATAGCTGTTATATTGATTTTGCTAAATTTTTCATTTTTTTTACATTTTCTACCTCTTTTCTACCAACTTTTATAGATATGGAGGTAGCGAACCCTATCCCTCGCTACTCATTACCTCCGCCACTGGCTGTTGGAGAAAACAGAAAGCTTTATTGCCATAGAAATTACCACGTCCATGAACAGTTCTCAAAGGCTAGTTACTTGCTTCATTTCAGCATTTGCATGTAGCATAATAAGCTATAAAGCAACTTAAAACAATTATCCTAACATTTTGGTCCGAAAACATAGGAAACTGTGGAGCTTTTGCAGGGGCAAATATTGCTGCCTTCTGAGTACGGAGTATATCCTATTCGAATAAGTTCATCTACTAATTGCATGGAGATAAAAGAAAAAGTGTCATGACTCACAAATTTTGATAACTGTGGGGGCAATCTAGTTATCTACCTAGTGTGAAGACTTGTGTAACTCTATATCTTCTGATTGTGCTTTCTAAGGATGCCTTTGTGATTTCACAATGAAAGAAGCAGATGATGTATGGGCATCTTGAGTGGCAAGTTTGTGAAGTTGGGTATGTAGGTTTTATGGACATCGTTGTCAGAGACTTAGTGTGGGAGGCTCCTAAGTCCTAATTGGAATCATAGTGGATGCCTTGGCTCCGTTTAATGAACCCCTAGAAATTGACTGACCTCCTGAAGCGTAAATGTGTAATATACTTACGCATATCCAAATTCATTGATAATCTTTAGAAGTTCTATAACTTTATGGGTTACATGCTTCTCAAGATTCAGGACATAATTTATGTGACATCAAGCATTAGTAATCGATACAGTTGTACACAAAGCAGTAGCGGATCCATGATTGGAATATCAGGTGCAATTTTACTTTTCTACCTTTTTTAACCTTCTTTTTCATTTTCCAGCTTTTTTCTACCTTTTTTTTTATCAGTTTTCACAAAAATTGGGGTGCAGTTGCTACACCTTGCGAGTAGTGACCTTCTCCCTCCGTCCCTGTTGACGGGTTCCCTTAACTGCAAAGGCTTGTTGAAGTCAAAATTCCTAGATGAAGTACTCATGAGATGGTAATGATATAAGGTGTTCGATATTTGCATTCCAAAGGTTTCGCAGTAACTTTGGATTTGGGCCTACTGTTCTTACGTGAGAATGATGTTTTAATCCCGATCCAGTCTACTGCAGCTCTGGTCCTCAGAAGCTGTGCCTGTAATACTGTAAAGCTTAGTTTTTCCTAGCCAAAAATTTCGTTTTAGTCTTCTTATTTTGCCTATCTAAAGATCATATGATTTTTTCCTAGCAGAATATCAATAGTGCAAACTTCTTTCATTTTTGTGCATATGACTAAGTAATTCGAGTCTTTTCTGCTATCTTGAAGCTGTCTTGGCATTTTTGGTGCCTTCTTTTCCAGTGTGGAATGCTTTGTGGGGCTACCAAAACCCTTAGGTACATTCTGACTTTGAGATTTCTGTGTGTAGGTTTATCTCTGCATGTGACCTTAAAATATGAGTTTATTAGCTTCAGATGTAGCTTTTCATGTTAGCCTGGTCGTTTTTGTATTTGCGACCTTGTCCGAGGGCTGCTTTGCTTAGCCTAAAAAAAGATCTATTGTTGAAAAGACAGGTGCACTTTGGTCAAAGTAGGTCACAGAATAAGGCCCTTTTTGATAACAGTACAATGAGAGCTGAGTTCCATAGTTCCCAACTTTGATGGGTTATGTAAAAATCAAGATCATTGTTACGGTGAAGATAAATTTTGCTCAGTAAAGTTGATTAGTATAATGACTGAAGGAATGCTAATCAGACTGTTCATCAGCTTCGGGTCAGATTATATGTGGGCACGAAGCTTTTGAGCTTAAGAATAATTTTGCAACTTTTTGTCTTCAAAAATTTTGCATCAAAAATCTCTCTTTCTTAGAAACTCAACCCTACTACTGCAGAGTCAATCTTCTGCTCTCATGATTACATTAAGGTTTAGCCACTGTTCTTGATTGATGAACATCTATAATTAGAGATCAGAACTTCCTGCCACAAATAGATCCTTAAATTGCGAATAAAAAAAAGTCATGGTATTTTCATGGGCATATCCTTCCCCTTTAGTTTATAGGTTCAATGTTTTCGCGTCCATCATTCTAATGGTACTCAACTGGAGTTCGTCATATTCAGGACACATGTCTGATTGATGGGGTATATGCAATAACGGAATCAAGAAACTTCCTTGAATAGGATTGACCTCAATGGGGATTTGACCAAAGTGTCTATGTGATGTTGAGTCTTTCTTTTTGGGGCAGATTTTGTTGGAGAGTTCACTTGGAGGATATATTTCAGGAATTTAGAAGTAATCTGAAACAATATCACGGAGGATGACAGTTGTGCTGTATTTCTATGCGGTGGCATTATCCATCCCAAAAAATCTTCGTGGTCGCATAAAATGTTTCATGTGCACTGTAAAAGTCTGATAGAGTGGACTGTTCAAGTTTTTTGGAGGAATCATAAAGGCCTAGACAAAGAGTTGGAAGTGTTATTTGCGCCAATATGCTAAATTTGGCATGCAGCTCCAGTAGAGAATGGATCTTTGAGCTTTTTGATGTTTCAGTTGGTCAACATGCTGGCTCACTTGTAAAATATCAACCTATTTTCTACTTCTATGATCACCATTTTTTTTGTCTATTGAAAATAATGCATTTCTGTCTCTTGAATCTACAGTGGCTTAACAAACTCGAATTACAAGGAATTGAACATGCTGTATGAGAAGTACAAAAGCCAAGGTTTGCTATATTCTTAGTTATTAATCTACTATATGTTTGATGTTTCTCTTACCACCCATGATGCTCTTGTTGTATGATGATGTAACTGGCATCTTTTTGCTAGGCTTGGAAATTTTAGCTTTCCCGTGCAACCAATTCGGTTGGCAAGAGCCAGGGAGTAATGAAGAAATCGAGGAAACTGTGTGCTCTACGCATAAAGCCGAATTCCCTTTGTTTGAGAAGGTAATAAATTCTCCCATAAAACCATTTAGAATGTAATTAAAACTGTAATAGTTGTAAATTGTAAGCAGATTTGAGGTAAGGTCTCTTAGTCAATTCAGCATTTTAGATAAGATTTCTTTATTGTTCCTAAGCTGGTGACTTTTCTCACTAGCTTTTCACTCATTTTTGTTATTGCCCTTATGCTGAACTTCTTCGATCCTTCTCCGCTTTTTATGCCTGCCTTCCTATCTATTGTTCAGTCACTAAGGATGACAGAGGGTTTAGTTTACTGGTCCTATCAACCCTTGTGCAGGAAGCACATATTTCACTTCCATGTGAGGATCAACACTAAAAGTTATCATTTGAGTATTGTTGTCATCTGTTGTTTAATTCCTTATTTCTGATTCCTGCCCTTTATCTTCTGAAATTCTTGAGTGGGGTACTTGACCTTTCCCATTCTACGTGATGGGAATGGAAGATTTTAGGATTGAAACACTATTAGACACTTTTATAGCAGATCCTCACTCTGAAATCAGGCCAAGACAGATTTTCAGATAATTAAGACTAGGAGTGCTAAGCAAAGTCGACCTCACCTTATAAACATACAGGAAAATTGTATCACTTCTTGTCAAGGCCCTGTTAGAGCATGAAATATGCTACTTCCTCTTTATAAACACCAACGAACTTCTTTAAACAAACCCAAATTGTCTTATCCAATGCGTGTAATTAGTGATGAGTAGGAAGGAAAAACTGGCTAAATTTTTACCGTGATAAGTAAAATACTCTTTTTGGTTTAAAGAAAAAGAGAGGTACACATTTTGGATTAGATGGAACATTGAACATTTGAAAATTGTGATGTAGATGATGGAGTGTGTAGTGTTGTCCCGTGTTTTCTAGTTAGTTTACAGAAGAGGTTTGTGGTGTCACCATTTGTCTTCACCAGCATACGGCAAAATCCTCTTATTTCTTGGCACACATTTGAATAGAAGTAGCTTGATTGGTACCCTTTTGATCAATACAGTCCTTATTCATGTTCATAACATAAAATATCAACTATGCAGATTTCAATCCTTTTGCAGTTTAGCATAGGTAATAGTCCACAAAAACCGGTTTTTTGGGTCGATTTTTGATTTTCGTAAAAATCCACAAAGTGATCTAGCATGCTCCTAAGGTGTATTGAAGCATAATTGGACGATATGACAATGCCATTCCTTGGTCTTAATACATCTACAGTGTGTTTATCGCTCTATTCGAGCATGTGCGTAATGGACAAATTCGATGGTTTGGGCTACGCCTAGGCTACTTTTTGCCAATTTTCTTGTTCCAGTCATCATTACATGTGTCTACGATGCCTCCAGACAATTTTCGTCCGATTCCATTTCGGGGCCAAAACAAGGTTTTTTCGTGGATAATAGTCCACAAATAGCGGCTTTTTTTGGGTCGATTTTTGATGTTTAGGAAAAAGCTCCGAAAGTTACCTAGAATACTCATAGGGTGTATTGGAGCATAATTTGAGCATATGGCAATGTCATACCTTGGTCTTGATAGATTTACATTGTGTTTATCGCTCTATTCGAGCATGTGAGTAATGAACAAATCCGATGGTTTGGGCTACGCCTAGGCTACTTTTTGCCAATTTTCTTGTTCCATTCATCACTACAGGTGTCTAGGATGCCTATTGCCAATTTTCGTCCGATTCCATTTTGGGGCCGAAACAAATTTTTTCGTGGATAATGGTCCACAAAAATTGGCTTTTTGGGTCGATTTTTGATTTTCGGAAAAATCTCCGAAAGTGACCTAGAATGCTCCTAGGGTGTATTGGAGTATATGGCAATGTCATTCCTTAGTCTTGATAGATTTACATTGTGTTTATTGCTCGATTCGAGTATGTTAGTAATGGACAAATCCGATGGTTTTGGCTACGCTTAGGCTACTTTTTGCCAATTTTCTTGTTCCATTCATCATTACATTTGTCTGAGATGCCTCCAGCCAATTTTCGTCTGATTCCATTTCGCGGCCGAAACGTGGTTTTTTCGTATATAATAGTCCACAAAAACAAGTTTTTTGGTCGATTTTTGATTTCCGAAAAAGTACTCGAATGTGACCTAGCATACTCCTAGAGCATAATTGGTGCATATGGCAATGTCATTCATTCGTCTAGATAGATTTACACCGTGTTTATAGCTCGATTCGAACATGTGAGTAAAGGACAAATCCGATGGTTTGGTCTACGCCTAGGCTAGTTTTGGCCAATTTTCCGGTTCTATTCATCATTACATGTGTATAGGATGTCTCAGCCAATTTTCGTCCGATTCCATTTCAGGGACGAAACGAGGTTTTGTCTTGGATTATCCACAAAAACCGCTTTTTGGGTCGATTTTTGATTTTTCGGAAAAGTCTTCGAAAGTGACCTAGAATTCTCCTAGGGGGTATTGGAGCATAATTGGAGCATATGGCAATGTCATTCTTTCGTCTTGATAGAGTTACAGTGTGTTTATCGCTCGATTCGTGCATGGGAGTAATGGACAAATCCGATGGTTTGGGCTACGCCTAGGCTATTTTTTGCCAATTTTCTCGTTCCATTCATCATTACATGTGTCTAAGATGCCTCCAGCCAATTTTCGTCCGATTCCATTTCGGGGCCGAAACGAAGTTTTTTCGTGGATAATAGTCCAAAAAAACCGGCTTTTTGGGTCGATTTTGATTTTGCGGAAAAATCTCCGAAAGTGACCGACCATGCTCCTAAGGTATACTGAAGCATAAATAGAGCATATGACAATGCCATTACTTGGTCTTAATAGATTTACAAAGTGTTTTTCGCTCGATTCGAACATGTGAGTAATGGACAAATCCGATTGTTTAGGCTACGCCTAGGCTACTTTTTGCCAATTGTCTTGTTGCATTCATCATTACATTTGTCTAGGATGCCTCCAGCCAATTTTCGTTTGATTTCATTTCGGGGCCACGGGGCCAAAACGAAGTTTTTTCTTGGATAATAGTCCATAAAAAACGGCTTTTTGGGTCGATTTTTGATTTTTCGAAAAAGTCTCCGAAAGTAACCTAACATGCTCCTAGGGTGTATTGTAGCATTATTGGATCATATGCCAATAACATTCCTTCGTCTTGATAGATTTACATTGTGTTTTTCGCTCGATTCGAGCATGTGAGTAATGGACAAATCTGATGGTTTGGGCTACGCCTAGGCTACTTTTGCCAATTTTCTTGTTCCATTCATCACTAGAGGTGTCTAGAATTCCTCTAGCCAATTTTCGTCTGATTCCATTTCGGGGCCGAAACGAGGTTTTTTCGTGGATAATAATCCACAAATAGTGGCTTTTTGGGTCGATTTTTTATTTTTAGGAAAAATCGCCGAAAGTTGCCTAGAATGCTCCTAGGGTGTATTGCGGCATAGTTGGACGATATGGCAATGCCATACCTTGGTCTTGATAGATTTACAGTGTGTTTATCCCACGTTATCAGTCTTCATTCCCCATTGTCCAGTAGTTTTGCCTTTTTAGTGTATTTGGATAACAATGGTGTAGAGAAAGGGAAGGAGAGAGGGGATGAGGGAGGAGGACTGCGCTGGTATTTGCCTTCCAAGTCTTTCCAACTTCGGGAGGATTTGATTTATAACAGGAAAAACCAAAGTAGTTCCTGACCTTTCCATTCCATTCCACTTTCCCGCAACCCATACTCAAACATAGAAGACTGAATCCCTCACTTTCCCTTCCTTTCCATCCAAATCCCCATACAATGTTAATTTTAGCACTTATCTATGTTTCCTTGTAATTATTGCAGATAGAAGTCAATGGAAAGAATGCGGCACCACTGTACAAGTTTCTCAAATCAAAGAAGGCTGGGGTCTTGGTAGATGAGATCAAGTGGAACTTTGCGAAGTTTTTGGTGGACAGAAAAGGAAATGTTGTAGAGAGATATGCTCCCACAACTTCCCCTCTGCAAATTGAGGTCCAATATTTTTTTCAAGATCGGTTTGATTGTGATCTATAGTTATGTCAAGCCTTGTGCATTATTGTGTCTGATTACTGTGCTAATTTACTTTCTCCGTTATCTCTTGTAGAGTGTGATGCAGTACCTCCTGGGCTAATCTTAACTTAAGCACCTAGGTATGATCCTCTGGCATGCAACATAGATGACTTGGCTTCAGGAACTACACGTCTACACAGGTTATCATGAAATGAAAGAACTTGTGTTGCAATCTCATTGAGAAGAGGGCTATGACTTTTCGAAACCTTGTGTGGTAATCTCATTGTGCACAGGTTGTCAATGACATTTATGTGATAGTTTCCTGATTTCATTATTGTCAAAGCTCTCTTTAGTGATTCTTGGTTAGAAATCACTACATGTTCGAGTCATTAATGCCTTCCTTTTCTATTTCACCATCACAACTCAAGACAACTTCTGGTTAACATCACATTATTTAATTTTTGAAAGCCCTTGGGTGTTCTCTCAACAACAAAGCCTTTAGGTGAACTGGTGGACAAAATATTGCTTCATTTTTCGGATTACGTACAGCAAGGTGTGGCCACTACCAGATCTTGTGGACGAAGTCGAGTATGACTATTGAATGAATTAACATGTTATTGCTGACTGTTCAGACACGTCAAATTTTTAGTAATTTATCTATAGTACTTGGTTGTTACTTCCTCCGTTTCTTTATTTTC
>CAAKMY010041541.1:0-12457 GCA_901111285.1 Corrigiola litoralis
TCGCGTGGCCTAATGGATAAGGCGCTCGCCTCCGGAGCGGGAGATTGTGGGTTCGAGTCCCACCGTGATCGGTTTTGTCTTTTTTCTTTCTTTTTGATTTAACATTCAATATCTCCATTCTCTCCTTGTTTTATAAACAGGTTTACTTGGATGCTGCAAATCAAATACGACCTCAACAAATATTAACGAGATGAATAAAATGTAGTCAATGAAATAAAGTATTTTGGCGAAGAACAGGCGCTTGTACATTTCCAACCTCATTTATTTACAAGGTTTTAGAGGCAGCTCATCACATCGATTGTCTCGTTTCATTACATCATAACCAATACTCTTTGACGTTGAAAAGCGAACATTGCACCCGTTTCTTCGATCAGTCTTTCACATACGCTAACAGCTTGTTTAGCTAGTAGCTACCATGGCTAAATTAATACTCAAAGTCTTAACCTTGACAAAATATGAGATATACATATAGTAATCACTTCTTACTATCAGAAACATCACTAACTAGCTAGCCCCATTTCCAAAAAGCGCAGCTTGAAAGCTTTCAGCAATCAGCTCTAAGAACTTGTCGTGTAATGAACTAATAAAAGCACAATAAGTGTACTAGTCAACGAGATCAGATTGGAAGACTATATGAGAAATGACTTAATCTTGTCGATTGCATATATAGATGATACTTCATTACACCCGCAATCGTTCTATAAGCCACAAATCATAGTTGTTCGAATGTCATTTAATTAGTTCACTGAGTAAAGTCGATCAATTGGAGGTTGTAGCCAACTAGCCATGAGTTAAACGGAAATAGTATTTGCATCATAAATTCTTGCCCCGTTTTTATAGCCCAAAAAAAAAAAAAACATTGCATAACTACTGAAATCAGAAGCTAACCCTATATTAAAGCTGAAAATAGCCTTTGTAAAAAAAAAAAAAAAAGAAGCTGAAAATAGTACCAATATACTAAATACGGCCATGAGCTAGTAAGATGTTTCAATGTCAAGAGCTCAATCGCTAGTTACGAATGGACTCAACCCCTCGAATTTCTGTCGTTGGCTCTATGAGTTTTTAATCTGTGTCTTGTGATTGTCATAAATACTTGGGAGAGATCATTTTTTAATTTTATCTTCAAGAAGCTTGGGTTGATTTAGCTACTAGGAATTAAACTTGTCTACCTTTACCAATTGATAGCTAAAACAACCCCACTCCATAACCCACCTAAGTTTTTCTCATATACCAAATGATATAGAGATGAGTTTGAAATATGCCATTCAAAGTAATAGCTCACTTCAAATTAAGAACACTGAATTTCAACTTACTTGTACCAAGTCATAGAATTTCTTAGGTCTAAACTCGATTTCTAATTAACTAGTACAACCCTAGCCATCTAATTGTTGTTTACGGGTGCTATCTACTTTTATAAATTACAATACGTGATCATCAACATCATACTATATAAATTATTTCTTAGGTCTACAAGTCATTGAAAGTTTAACTTAAGTCTAGCTGCATTAATAAGTTACAAATTTATTGACTATGCAAGAAAATTTGAAGTTACCATACTCGAAGTTGTACTTACATTAAGAAATAAGAGAAATATGATGCATATATAGGCAGTTATAGACTTATAGTGCAATTTACCAAAAAAAAAAAAAGGAGCAACTTTAGTAGGTTAACCTATTTCTATTCCACATCAAACAGTGAGGTGATGATTGAAGATAAATACTGAGTGGCCTGGTAAGGTATGTATATGATTGCATATAATCGAGCAACGTTGGGGAAATAATACACGAGGCGCGATTTCTTAAATTGCAGCACAAATCAGAATATAAAACGAAGTTTAATATTCATAATAATTGCTAAGACACAAATAAATTTATAGATCAAATAGATATTCATCGTTGCATGATCATGCGCGTGCAATGATAAAATAACTCCTTGTGCATTTCTAGCAGAGTATTTGTATGAAGTAATTAAATTCAAAAAATCAATTAAAAATATATAATGATAAGTGAGTTCCTCGTTTCTTAATATGTCCTAAACCTACATACATACAGAAAATCAGATGCTAATAACACAAAGAGCTAGACACCTTAGAAAGTTAGAAGAAAGAAATTAATACTACCTCTAAATGAACATTTTGGAGATTTCCATGAATAAAATAACTAATATGCATAATCAAATGAAGCCAAGAGTTCCCCCAAACACTTCAATTAGGGCAAACATGTACTCCGAGCTCTTTTACCCTTAAGAAGTGTTTGGAGAGAACTCTAGGAAACAGATGATGATAATTGTTGCATGTCCTGAACCCTTACATTAATCTTCTATGAGCTGTATTTTGATGTGTTATCATTTTACCCAATTTATAGGACTTCCAAGAAGTCTTCTCCAGGGTACAATTTGTTGACGAGATGTCATATTGTCATCAAAGTGCTGTGAAACTTGAACCTGGCCGAGGCGAAAGGCTAGGTTAATTGGTATCTACACCTGAGAGAATAACATAGCAGTACGTAAGTGGGAATAAGTTAGCAAGTGGTTTATATGCATGCCACACACTGGTCTTAACTTTTTAGTATTACATCCTCTCATATTGTCACTTTCAGTCTCTAGTACGCTACTACTGGATTGGAGATGAAAAGAGCTTTTGCTAGCATTATTTGCCCTAACAAAAAGATGAGAACTTCTGTACTTTCTATTGTTTATTGAGTTGGTTTTTGTACTTTTTGATTTTTGACTAAGCTGAGTTGGTTTCATTCGTACATTGAAATGGACCCTTATGGTTTTAAACTTAATGTGTTTGTTAATTAGTCTACATATGCAAGGTTTGCACAATCATATGAGCATGTAAATGCATGAGAGAGGGAAGTTTTGCAATTGGGATATGATTTACTCTAATTACTCAAAGCTTAATGTTTACCATAGTTTAAAACATCTAGGCTAATAACTATCTTTAGTAGAACTAAAATGGGATATCTGATGCTTGTCCAGTTTTTAATATGATACTAATTATGCCGAAGTCTAAAGACGCAAAAAATCAAATCCTCACCCTGTCATTTACATTACATACTTTCATGTTCTAATCACTTAAACATCTCTTGATTCTTGCCAGCCTACAAATGAAATGGAAAGTTAAACTAATGCATTTATGAAGTCTTCGACATAAATATCGAGTCATTCTTGTTACTTACAAGTTACAAGTTACAAGTTATACATAAATGGTTCACATATATGCTCAGTCAAGCCAAGTTAATACATTATGGAATCAGATCTATACACCGATCAAAGTCTTCTCAGCATATATATATTGCAACTTTGCCATACATATATTATGCGTACTTAGTCATTTAGTCATTTAGTCATTTTGCCATACCTTATGGAGAGATCAAATAAAATTCTCCACAAGCTATTTGTGTACAGTTTTGAACCTAAATTCCCCTCTTCCCGTACTGTCTCTCACTTTAATATGCCATACACATATTATGAGTATTTATCTAATCCTTGGACCTGACTAGGTGCGTTTGAAAATAATATTTTCTTCATTATAGAGAAAACTAATGGCGCAAGAATCAAAAGTCACTTCATCCCATGACAATTGACAAACCAACGGAATTTTTCTTGCACTATCACAAGCACACACTTGACTAATATGCAATTGAGATAACTCAATCTCTTAATCTAGTGGCGATTCAAGACTTATTTAGTTTTGAAGTCAAATTACAAAATTAAGCCTTAGATCTTATTATCATTATATTTAATTTTTTAAGTGAGGCCATTTTGTTAAGTAGGTGAACTTATAAAAAATTGGGGGCCTCCGCTTTGGCGTTGAGCCGACACTATAATCAGCATAGATTCCAGTCGGCTTATTGCAAGATGTACTTACTTTCCAATCAACATGCACCGTCTAACATAATCTTCAAATCAGGGACTTGATGTCGAGGAAATGGAAGCTTGAGCAAGCAGCACTAGGAACAATAAACACTGAAAATGATGCTTACTTTCTTACTGATGCAAAGTAATTAGTTACAAAGTTCCAATAGTATTTATGTTTGTTCAACTTAATGCGCTTAATATGAAGCACATTCGACTAGACTCTATCCAACACAGAAAGCAAAGAGAGAATTTCCACGGTTCCAAGTAGGGTGAAACTTGGCTAAGCCAACCGAGTAGCCATGTCCAAGGTAAAGACACCCATAACTGGCTGATGCACCACCATAGATAGTAGCTGCTGTATTGTATGACCATATAATCTTCCCCGTCTCTGCATCCATGGCATAAAATGGTCCTGAAGGTGCAACAGATCCAGCAAATAGGACATCACTTACTAAAGTTACCGGACCATGACAAGTCTCATTGCTTGGATTAGCAGTCGTCCACAACGTCGCCCCGGTATAAGCATCCAATGCAACCCATCCACCAGAGGTTGTGGTTTCAGTTGATGGGGCAAGACGAAAGCTCACCCTATTAGTGTTAACTATGTTCGTGTATATGCGCCTTCCATCTGTGGCCGCCCCCCACACTCCCCCTCCTTCCAGACCTCCTGGTCCACCAACCTGTTTAGTCAAATAATCCAGTTAGTACTTGGGTAATGATCCTCCATTCCTTCATCTCTATTCATGGATGCACATAGGTAGTAAGAAATAGTTTATAACAGCAATGAGCTATCAGAATAACGAGGTGTATAATCCCATGACTTACACATATTGGCATCAAAACTACAATATCAGTGGAACACCTCAGTCACGTACCTTTTATCTGATTTAAAGGGAGAAAACGTAGAGTTAAACGTTGGGGGATACCAAGATTGAATGAATATCTGCTGTAACTTAACCCTTTAATTACTGAAAGTCCTGCATTATATATTTCCAGTGTATCACACCATTCCCTTAATTTCGACGTGTGAAATTGTTGTAGATGTGGATTGATCTTGGCGAAGATCAGTGATTTATTCATATCTGGTACTCAATTACAAAACAAAAATAATGAGAAAAGGAGTTTTTAATGAAAAGTGTGCACTTACAGTAAACCAGACGATTTCACCATTGTCGCGGTCTAAAGCCCAAACAAATCCACTCTTCTGCACTGCTGCCACAATGTCGCGCCTCACTCCACCAGGAAAAATGGTGAGCAACATAGGTGCCTCCCCGAAATCTGCATCTAAGTTCGGCCCAGGAGGACAATTCGGGTTATTAGGCACTAAACATGCGAAGTAGAATACATCATATCCCCCAAGCTGAAGTGCCCATATGATTTTCCCAGTAGCAAGATCAAGGGAAACAACAGAATCAAAATGCGCATCAGGTGAAGTACATTGATCAGGCTGAGTTGCCCTTGACTGATTGTTTTGCCTTGCTTGGCATTCTAACACATCAGGAGGGGCTATATATAAGTTACCAGTACCAACATAGACCTTATTTCTTATGGTATCAATAGCAGGGCTACTGCCCCAGATTGCAGCTCCTGAATAACCTCCTAGTTTCCCTCCATTATCTGGAAGTGTAAAAGTCTGCCATATGACAGCTCCTGTTCGTGTATCCAGCCTTGCCAAGCTTCCTCGAAAAGTACAGCATTGACCAGGAGGTAATAATTCTTCTAAGGAAGATACCCCTACATAGAAGCCGCTGCAAGTACGTACGTTAGACATAAATCGAATCAGATCAGCTTTCTTAACCTCGGTGTCATCAAGGCAATAAGTTCATACCAGAGTTGTAAGCGCTTGATATAAAACTAATCAATTAAGAAGCAACTAATCTACTAATGTTTTCCGAAGCTGGTCATCCTAGCAAAACAGATTAGTCACCAAACTTTTAGAGTTGGGTTTGTTGTTTGGTAGTCCTAGGTAGAAAAATTAGCCTGAAATACTTAATTTTCTTCCCCGTTTGTCGTTGAAGAATGCAGATTGTAGAGGCCAATAGAACACGAGACGAAAAAACTTTACCAACTAAATTAGCTGCATCAGTCAAAAAAATTGAGTTCCTTTTGTATATAGTTTGTCATAAGTTTAGTCGGTATTATAATTATACGAACATTTTTCATAGCATAACGACCCCCTCTATTTTGTTTATAAAGAGAGAAGGATGAACTTACTCGAGATAAGCACTTCCAGACATGGTGATCAGAGCAAGAGGGTGTGGATCAAGCCTCGTCATCCAAACAAGGCTACCAATGAATCGATTGATAGCAATGACAAAAGCTGGGCCGTAGATTCCTATTATTAAGAGATCATCTGCAATTGTTGGTGTAGATCTAGACACAGTTACATTGACATACATTCCCACAGGAGCAAGTCCAGTTAGCTGTCCAAGGTTCTGCTTCCATATAAGATCACCAGTGAGTGCATTCACGGCATATAAATTTCCATCCCATGCAGGGAAATAGATTATACCATTTGATATTGCTGGTGTAGCAGTTATGTCATTACCAACATAGAACTTCCATCTTAGCCGCAGTCTATCAATGAAATAACGGTTTATCAATGGCTCTCCAATGGGACGAGACCTTGTGTTGGCTAAATTTCCTCCATGATTAAACCACTTTACAGAAAAAAAAAAAAAATCAAGAAATCAAAGTTATGATTGAAGAACAAGAAGCATATGCAAACATAATGTCAATAGTTAAGGATTGATTCTTACAGTACCGACATCTGCTCTGTTAGTCTCCAAAGCTATCAGCAGACAGAGTGCAAGAAGATTAACAATGAGAAGATAAGAGTGGTGGCCCTTACTACATGCCATCTGATAAGAGAAGTTTTCGGCAGCAACGTGTGACACTATTCATGATCATGTCTTTGCCTTTATAACAAGACTGTCATGCTTTTCATGATGAAGTGCTTAACGCTTGGGTCTAGAAACGCTATATAAAAAAGTTAGTGCCAAGACTGCCAGTCAAGTAGGACTAACAGACATCATGTTAATTTCTGGAACACAGCTATTCTAAGCCAATCTGTAACTAAAACCATCGTTGTCGCAGAGAATGCTCCCTGATGTTGGCAGGATTTAGGATTTGAACACTTAATCAATCATTTAGTTTGGCGTAATTTTTTCTGTAGAGAATCAACGCCTTTTGTGAAGCACAATGCTCATATCAAGTTTTATATCTCCACACATACATTAAGAAAACAAGCAAAATGCCATCTGCAGGTAAAATCATGTGAACCTTGCACACCAATTGTAGGAAGCTATATTTTTCTCACATAACTCTTGAACTGCATTCTACAGAGGAGATGTAACTCCTTAATAACGTACTTAAATGTTTTTTGAGTAAAGGCGGGAAAGCTGTTTTAGTGATTCAAGGTTGCCTTTTGATAATTCTGTGAAATATTTGTCCTTACGCGGCCTTTAAGAGAGAAGTTGAACCAGGCCTGTTTAAAAGGTCAGATGAACACCTCTATCGGACAGAATGTCAATTGGCTTTGCAAAAAGGTTTCCCTTGCTGGTCACTTGTCTAGTTAGACCCAAAGTGTTCAAATCTATAAAGACTCAAATATATCAAGCATCTAGCATGCCACAAAGCAGAAAGTTTTAGTTTTCTAAAAGATAGGACAATGACGGAAGAGGGAAAGAACAGACAAAGTATTTCTTTTATCAGAGAGAATACTTAGAACAGCATATGGCCCAGACAGTAACCTCAGACCTGTGATTCTATCTGTGAATGTCGCAAACCTACAACTTGGCTCACAATTGCGGCTAAGTTCAACAATCCTCTCACCTTTCAAGCATGGCTAAATCTTTGTATGAAATGCCTATAAATAAACTGATAAACTGGGGTGGCATATATCACAATATCAAGCCTTTACATTGGCAACTCATCAGGTATTCCCTAGAGTTCCTCTGAGCACTCCATTGGAGTCGCGGAATTCTGCAAGAAAGTTACTCTACTGAAGTGTTTGAGGGAACTCCTGGGTTCATTTGATTATAAATCAAATTTATTCACCTTCCACCAAGTTTTAGCTGACTGAACTACTACTATCTTTTAACATAATGAGTTATGCAGGGCCCAAGGCTCAGAACAGCAGAATATTGAGGTTTTACAAAGACAAAGGGACTGTTTCATTGAAAAAACTAATCTTATCAGCTGTATAACAAAACTTTCAAGAATCATGACTACCAGAATTATTTAAGAAATTGGATCATATATACACATTGTAACATTAATTTTAGCTTTTTGTCTTTGGGTTTTAAGGAAATTTCTTTGAGGTTATCTAAAACAATAAGTCGCATAGTCCCCATGGGATAACTGTCTCTCCTAACGCTTGCGCTTCAAGTACCGTCATCGCATCCCCAAATGCTCAAGTAAGGATATCTCATATGGATCATGGTTTATGTCTGACACTTCAAGATTGCAACTTAAAAAGCAAACTAAGAAAATCATAACCAGATTACAATCTATAAGAGCATAAGTTACTCGCAAACAACAATGCGTAGCATGACCATTTAAATCAGAACAGAAACAGAACATAGTCACTCGAAAATTAAGGCCATATATGAAGCTGATGTGTGAAGGATAACTGTGAGATTCCCTAATAATCTGCAAAAACATTTGTATGAATTTCCCTTGCTATATGCCTAATTAATAGGGCAAGTTTTCCCTAGTGATTTCATCATACTTAGCATTTCTATCCAAAGGACATATTTGGGCAGCTCAATCTGGACCAAAAACATGCAGTAATCCGTGAAGAACAGCATGTATTACTCAATGTCCTTGTATCGTGAGTTTTACTATTTCCTCAACCTTACCAACATTAGTAATAGGAACTTAGGATACGGGCCAAAACAGTTGCGACACAGGAAGCAACGTCTTTAGTAGTTAAAAATGCAAAAAATGATATCAATACTATATAATTTATCGCATAAATTGAGGTGGCATATGGCTAAATGTTATCACAACCTTGACCTGCCTCTTTCTGTGTTATGTAAAAGACCTCAGTCATACATTTAGACTTAAGTGTAGGAGAATGAAACTAATTTAGGAACATGATCACACGATAATCACTGTTCTTATGATAATACTACCCCCCAATACTAATAAGAGTTGAAGGGACTACCGCCAATCTACTCCAAAATTTCCTTAATAGTAACAAGTATTATACGAACAGCAAATATAATCCTCCTTGAAAGATTTGGGAACTAGCCGTTTCTTACATCAAGGAGTTTGTAGATACTATACTAACGCAAACTTAAACCATGGACAAACAAGACAAATAAGAGCAACCACTTTTAACCGTACTTTTATAGCTAATTAAAAAGTCTACGGCAGTTTAAGAGCATATTTGATTTACTCCATTACAAAGAAAGGTTGAAAACATGTCCACTGGTAGCTAGTTTTACTTTATTATGGTAAACAAAAAAATCATGAATGAATCTTTTGAAGGCAAGCAGACAACTCTTTAATCACAACAAGAATGTAGGTGCAAATGTGCAATATATTAAACTCTAGTTACAAGAACATACCGAAGATGATATAAGGATGTGTCATATATAAAAATGTTACAGAAAGCCAAAAGCATAGCATCACTCTTTGAAGCAGAAGTGAAAGTGACAGAACAAAAAGGGAAAAGATAAGAATACCGAAGCAAAAGAGGTAAACAACCCCTCAAAAAAGCAAAAAGGTACAGAAAGAACGGCACATTGACCACTCACTGTAGATCTTTCCTCAGTCTATAAATACCTCTAACCTAGACTAGGGACATGGCCAGGTTCAAAATGCTCTAAGATTTCTGTAAACAGAATATGTTGATGAGTCAATTCCTCAGAACGTTCTATAAATAGAAAGGTGAACTAAAGTCTAATACATCAAACATCATGCATTGGCAACATATCAAGTGTTCCCTAGAGTTCCTCTGAACACTTCATTGGGGGATTTTTGCAAAATGAGACTTACCCCGCTGAAGCGTTTGGGGGAACTCCCGGGCTCATTTGGTCGCTTTCGAAACACTAACGTCGAATCTCAACCATGCCAGCTGAGGTATGCATTGATGAATACTAATGTTGTAATTATAATGTAACTATTGAACCATGCAGGCACAACGCACAAGACTGCTCAACTGAAGGAAACGAAGGCAATGACCAGGCTTTCAACTTAAGGTGGCGTAGCTGCTAAATGGCGAAAGCATTACGGTAGCAGCAGAAATTAATCTTTTAGAGATATGGCTAACTTTGAAGAATTCAACTACAGAGACCCCTGCATTGTCCTGGCTAATGCAACCTTTTTTGTCTCCGTGTACCATGTTCTTTTGTTTAATACAAAGTTCTCCTAGTTGAATTATATATGGTCAACAGTCAACACTATGGTGTTTTCCATGGCAAGACTAACACTAGTTCAAAAATCACAGGAAATAGTTACTCATAAATCTATAAACTGATATGTTAACGTACAAGGCTACTGTATATCTCCCCCTGTTTAATGGGATGCTATTTAAAAGTGTTTGATAGTGTAAAGTTCATTTAAGTTTTGATTAAAAGGATACATATTCAGAAAATGTCATCAAGTTTTTGATACAACGCAAAAGCACATTGTTTTCTACCCATTTTTGCCTCAATATTTACAAAAATGAGCACCTATACAGGCCATCCAATGATGCAAATAAGATCAGTACAGGAATCTGACATGTTTCCCAAGTTTACACGTGAATATCAACAGCAGAAAATGATAACGAACCTAGACTAGTATGTGCATCATATTGTGTTTTCAAACAAATACATCATCTGGTATCTGCAATTTATCATCAAATGTCAGATAAGGGTGGCCATGTGCAAGTAAGAATTCGGATACTTCAGAAACAGCAGATTCGGACCTTATATAATATACTAGTAGGCAGTAGCAGCCAAAAAATGTAGCCTGACCGAGTGACAAATTTATCATAAAATCCCAACTGAGCATAATCACCACTCAGAAAGCAATAACGCTCAGACCGAGAAGGACAGTCCTGTCTTACTTGTCAGATTCAGTGAAAATTTGCATACCCCTGATTGTTTGTAGCAATCACATTGCAATATTAATTTGTTTAACTAATCTAACAAGCTTTCTCGGGGAACTGATTTTTACACTCCCCATTTCTATTTTTACACTCTCACTAACTCCTTCAATGTGAGAGCAAAGATTCATGTGCAGGAATCTACTCCTCTCACATGAGGAGTGTAAAAATCAGCACCAACTTGGACCAAAGTCTGAATACATTATACATACAGAATCCTGATACCTTCTTCTACCTGTTATGCATTAGGGGCATACATGTCTATCTCTAGACCTCGGCCTTTTGAGAAGCCTCACTGATGAGTTATATTTGTGGTACCAATTTCACAGTCAAAGGCAGGTCAAGTAAATGGTATGGTAATATGGTATACAGATTGCAGTGTGCTAAAGGCCTGTGCAACCAAATATATATGCTTGACAATACATGTATGAAGATAAAGATACACAACAGCTATTGTGAATTTCACCATAATAACGATCAAGGACGACGGACGTCAAATTTATAAAAAGAGAATGCTGTATGTATCTGGTACCACAGGGCACAGGCCTGTAGCAAATAGGTTACTGAGCTGCCAACAAACTTGGTGGTTACCAGAATTTCAATCAGGTCTTAAAGTTGAAGGAACTGACACCCCAGTGACAGTTTACGCAAGATATTATCACAAAATTAGACATTAAAAGCGTGACATTTAAATTTATTACACTCATTGATTTTGTCAGGAAAGATATTTCTTCTTATATCAGTCAATTAATCAAATAAGCAAGTCTGCTGCTTACTCGAAAATTATTAGAGCAATCACATAAAAACCTGTGGACATATTACAAGAAGAACAGAAGCAAACCGATGCACGAGCTATCACCATGACAGGCTCTCAGGAGAAGCAGATTATCTTCAAACTCTCCTACTTCCTAACAAAGCAGACCCCATGATAATCAAGCACTGGCTTCATTCATTATAATGTTGGACATAAGGTATAGAGACCCTCTCCGTTCTGTTACTTCTGTTATGTTGAGAATAATTAAAAGTTATAACATACACCTATAGAGTTTACCAAAATAATTTTACATAGGAAATCATATGAAATCGTAGAAGTAACCGGCTAGCTTTGTCAACAAAAACAAAAACAAAAAAACCGGCTGATCTAAATTCGCTGCGAATATAGTCCTACCTCACGCATCTCCTGAAATTAAAGCCACCATGTAGTCCATTAGACACTTTTAGAACCATAGAGGCAAGTGACAAACTATAAAGCAGCCATTATTCCCCTAAAGTTGAAGTAAAACTTCGAAAAGGCCGAGAACATGTAGAGGGATAAGCATAGTATAACAAAAAGGTAAAGAAAGATGGGCATATTAGCCACTCACTGCAGTATGCAGACCTGCAAATCTGTCATACTGGTGCTTACCAATGCCTCTAACCTAGACAGGGAACTAGCTAGGTTCAAAATGGTAGGACTGTATGATATTTAGGACCTATGTTACTCAGACTCGATTT
>CAAKMY010041545.1:0-19664 GCA_901111285.1 Corrigiola litoralis
CATCCTTTCCACTCATCTCTTAATAAATTATATATCCTCAGCAACTTCTGTAAGTTTTCATCGAAAGGAACAAGAGGCGGATTCGTGATTTGAAAATGGGTAAAGTGATTTTATACTTTTGCCTAAAATTTCAGGCTTTTTCAAGTTTATATACATTATGCTATTTTCTACTATTTTCTACTTAATTTTTAATTTTTAAAATTTGGCTATCCCATGTTACGTTTAGTATCCGACACTAAAAGGAAGTCGTCATCAGCCAGAAATGTTAGGACATTGTAGTAGTAAGATCAATAAGATCATGCACTGTTATGAAAACACGACCACTTGCATGTACAATTCACATTCACTGGTTACGTTTTCTTATGTCACAGTAATACCCAACTATGTTTTTTTTTGTCTGAAAGAAGCGTACTAAGTCGCAGGTAAGAATCGAACACCCAACCTCGTGATTGGGGTAAGATAGCTCCAACCACTTGAGCTAGTTCTCTTCTTTGTAATACCCAATTATGTTGTATCATTTGTTACTCCTAAAAGTTGGGGGTTAGGAAAATTAGAAAAAGAGTAAAACAAGAATTCTCCTCTTTGTTTTACTTATATATTTGAGTAGTAAGTTCATTAACATGAATTTATTGAATTCATTTCAATTTTCAAGTACCTTCCAGTTCCAAACACTAGTGTAGGCGACTTGGGATGGCACGACAACATCAGTAATGAACACTTTGTTGCTAATTGTTCCCGCACTTCCAAAGGCTATGATCCCCTTAATACGGAATGTATCCAGGAGAATCTGTACAGTCACGCCTACATTTGCCTGCACACCCGTCAAATTATTATAAGAAATGGTATCCAACGACATTTACGCATATGCATACTCTAAATTCACTTGAAAACAGACGTAAGCTAAGTAATTTTATTTCGAAACATCAACTGAAACTTCCTTTTGAAAGGAAAATAAGGATCATCAAATGTTACCAATGGCGCCCCAGAGATGACTACGACTACGGGAACACCATTGAACTTCCCAAAGTTGAATCTCCTTCCTGAATAAGCACAGTAATTAATGGTAAAGAAAAGAGAGATATGTGTGGCATCTTAAAAAACATACGGAACGATGTTGCATTTTTAGAGGACGTACGATTGATATGCTCAATATCATTAATCCAATTAAGATGATCATTAGAATGATATTTATTATCCATTAAAAAAAATTTAGGCAGCAAAAGGGAGAATACCAGCAATGGTAATGTAAGGAGTAGATGTGCTAGCTTCATAATAGGTAGAATTATATAGTATCTTCTCATCTTTACTGTTAGAGATGACAAGCCCCAAAAAGGGACCGGCATCAAGATTGAGTCTCTCCACAAAACTGTGGAGAGGGTGATCAACATTCAATTGCGTGGTCTCGGGTACCATAACTAGGAGCCCAACAATTACTGCTAGCAGTTTCAGACACCACATTTCACCGGCCATTGGTGTATTTGATGAAATGATACTACTAGTGCTATTTTATAACTTAGAATTGGCTTTGCTTATGTTGATAGTGTAACAGCATGTGGCTTTATATAGGCGATGGGGGAGGGAGCAATTCGCGAATGTCTGGACACAACTCCCCCCGTCTCTCTCATTGAGGGGTCCGGTTCATTTGTGATCAATAATTCATTTCCTCCAAAGTAGCTAGCTAGTGTTTAAATTCGAGAGATAAGTATGCGGAAAACGTTGAGTCTTGCGCTAGACTCCCACCCGGACTTGGCTAATGTATCATTCAATTGTCGGTACTGGAACAGACTGATGTGTGCATCGGTTTAACCGAAACTGTGTGTCATTACGGGTGTGCATGAGATGAGACTCAGGTAACGCCTAAATTCGGTATATCTGGTGGCGCCATCTTATCTTCTATTTATAATTGAGTCGGTAAATACTCGTCTCGCAAAGTTTGACTGGCGGTTAAAGTCGACTTGAGTTTCTAACGAGCCTACTGCCCAATAAGCCGAAGCTCGACTATAAGAACTCGTGAGTATTTTTATAAACAAAAAATTGTATCTATTTTTGCTATTTTATATAAACACAAATTATCTATGAGACAATCCTTTTTTTTAATTTAAAAATAGACTTCACACAAATTGCATCAAAATTTATATTATTTTTATCAACAATTATAAAGAAAGGCATTTATGCAAAGTTAGCTTACCACTTGGTATACTTAAATATCTCACTCAATACCACATGCCATGTAATAAATTCTACTTAATTAATTAGCATGTGTTTAATGACACTGTTACACCAACAATATATGACCTATTGTTAAAAAAAAAAAAAATTACAGACCTAAGGGCTAACATTACTCCTTCATCAAGACATAAGACCATAAATTGAACTAAAGACCATGTGGTGGAATGTAAATTTACTCAAACTCTACTTACTATAGCCCAAGGTTAGTAATTAGCCAAACAATGGGACACCTCTGCTCCTAAACTGGAAGGAAATACATGGAAAAGACTCACCTAAGACAAGAATATCATCAACTAACAAATGAAACGAACAACGACCACCTTTCTGATTATTAATCGCCTTCGCTAGGCCTTGACAATATGTCTCAATGATAACCTTATAATATTGGTGTCAACCGCATCCCAAAAAACATTGCTCTGGCCTCTGCTATCCTCAGCTTTATTTCCTCGCACATTTCCTAGACAATGGACACCACAAAGCACTGCACTGCCAAATCATCCTGCAACACAAACCCCAGATTTGTGCCTTTGCCTTCCATGCACTCAGCGTCCATATTAAGCTTCCATGGGGAGGTTTGCACCACAGTTCATGTATATCTAAGACCGCACTCTGAGGTTTACGTTAACTAACCAACAAATTATCCACATAGAACATCATATCATGCGGATTAGCAGCTCCACCATCAAAGATCACTTTAAATCTTCCACCCCAGATAGCCCAACAAATAGTGAACCTTTCCTTACCTTCCACATCCAACTCCTCAAAACAATGTGTCACCCACTCACCAAACTTTTGAAATCCACCCAATTCTCCTCCACATCTACCAGAAGCTATCACCCACACCTTAGACGCTATAACACAGTTCTTGAATGCATGAACTTCATCTCACAATTGTATAATGATTTCATAAGTCACATATATTAGTTCATGAAACTAATTTTTTCAATAACCATTTAATTTATATAACACAGTTATCTTTCAATTCCCAAGGTTGATATTTTTGTCAAGATCTACGCAACCATCATAACAAGATAGTAGAATATTCTTTAAAAAAATATAATAAAGCACCAAAATGCTGCTAGCTTAACTTTTATAATGTTATGTATTTCATACCAAAAAAAAAATTACTTAAATATATCATGATAACCTATTTTTAAAATAACATATATCTAAATCTTTAAAACAACTCAAAATAATTATAAGAGAAAATGTTGGTCATTCGGGCCAGTCTTGACTTTAGCCCTACACCCGGTCATAAATCAGGCTCAGCCTCTCATCATCTTTAGAGTTGTGCCTCTTAACTCGCATTCACAATTCCTTCCTAACTCCCACTAAAACTAAAACAAATAAGGGAGTTTAGCGTTTGAGAGTTCATCTCTCATTCCTTGCCAATTCCAACTCCCTTACACCAAACGAAAAGTTATACCACCCATTACGAATTTACGACGGATGAAGTATGTAAGATCATGCGTGAACCAGCCTCTATCATGGTACTATGTTCAATCACGTAGTTGGGATCCACTTCATAAATTATTTAAACCTGTTTTCTTCTGTGGTTTCTGTACCGTATCTCCGGCCGTGGACGAATGACGAGAAAAAGTCGACAAATGAAGGAAAATGATGCCCCATCAATCCATACATATTATTTCTTTCAAAAATCAATCCATCATATTAAGAAATCAGTGGAGGACAGCTGGACAGGTTGAGCTCCTGTGCTAAAATATAAACGTGGTACTCCCACGTTTGGATTTCTATTTTTCCCTAGATGTACATTAAATATATTAAACCGTATCGATTTCGACTTTCAAATTCAATCTATTGGCTCAGGCCTAATCAATGTCTATATAGAGAAGAAGACGAAAAATCTCCCAACATTCAAAACTGTGTCTAGGTGCAAGTCTCTTATATACCAATAGTTTGATGTGGGGGAACTAGTTAGTGTGGAGAACACAATTTTTATTTATTTCAAAAAAAAGAAAACAGACAGTTTGTAATCTTTTTTATTTTTGAAAATTGAACCTAATTCGTTTGAAAGTAACCATATTTTGGTTTAAAATAGTTGTTTTTTTACAACAGTAATAAAAAGTAATCACTTTATCACAATATTTTTTAAGAAAAAAACAATTATATCATTGCTAATCGGCCATATCACAAATAAAATGATGATAACTCTTGAAAAAAATCAATGCTAAAATAGCACAATAAAACTTATTACTAAAACAACTAACTAAACTTATAAAGGAACAATGTACCATAGTCATGGCAGTCTTCAATCCATAAATTAATTTAGATAATTCATTACCTTTTCGGGAGGAAAAATTAAATTCTTTGTTGTAGTTGTTTTAGTGTAGAGATTTACATTGTACGATAGATCTTGATTTATTTGACTCTATCGATTTTCTCATGGTTAGGTACCAACAAACCGATATAAGGATGACAATTCCGTCCGATTTCGATTCGATAAGACTTTAAAAACCATATCCGAATCCACTTTACTAAAATTCGCCTCCTGTGTAGGAAATTCGTCTTTGACCGCGAAGCAGAGGCAGCTTACAAATGGTTCATGCTGCTGATCCGATGGACCTTCAACTGGACTCTGGCGGACCTCCGACCTGCATCCGACTCTCGTCCGACCCAAAGATAACTCTTTATTATTACCACAAAGGTTATCATTACACTAAAATTTAAGATGTCATTCTGATTTTATTTCTACTATGATTAAAACTCAATTATTTTGTCAATCTAAAATGTTATTTCATGAAGTTCACTTGATGAACTGCAAATTTGTTATATCACCGATTCCCAATGGAGTAAGTCTAAATAATAAAATACCAAATAATGGGATACAAAATCACATTTTTTATTTAATTGTATTATATTATGTCAATCGTACCTTGTAATTTAGGCAAATTCAATGAAAAAAATCCAACATTTGCAAAACATTCTACATATAATTCAACCTTTCACCCTTTAAAAAAAAAAAGTCCAATGTTTATCTCTGTGTAACAATAATGACCTTTTGCCGATCAATTGGATTAAGGAAATGTTTTTTTGTCAAGTCCTTCCCTTGTTTAACTCGTTTTTGTTTTGTGGTTCATTAATATTTATTATACAATGCAAATATGGAGGTAAATGTTGGATAAATTCTTGAAAGTTGAAAGATTTGGTTATTTTATAGAAGATTTAGTGAAAATTGGGTTGTTTTCATTATAGTTGCGTATAATAATTTATAAGTCAAGTACTTTAAAAATCATCTTATATCATTAATTTGTTAATGTCGAAAAGCATGATCTCACAATGACTTTGACTATCAAGTATATCTAATATCAAATTTAACTAGATAAGTATATAACCCATAATATATGCTTTGTTATAATTACGCATTAGATAATTTTATCATTATATTATTTCGAATGCAGCGACACCATAGTTGTCTCCCCCAACTAAATCCTTATAAAGTTAGAATGACAATTTACTTTGCATGGTAATGAACTTAGGATATATAATAGGAATGAATCAGTATGAATACATAGTTTAAATTACAAAGTCTGATTAAATTGGGTAAAAAAGGTGTTAATACGTCACAACAAGATATGTGGTATGAATTTATAATAAAATGGTTTTGAATTAGACGTATTTGATAACATTATACCATCATAAAGTAGAAAGCTTGAAAAGAAACTATATTATAAGTAACATTTGAAATTAGATATAGTCAATCAAAATGGGATAAGTAACATTTGGAATTAGAATTGATGCTAGCTTATACTATACTTAAATTAACTATATTTATATGGTGAGAACGAATGGATGAAGTATTGAAATGAACAAATGAGTTATTATATACTTTATACATTTTCAGATTTCAGGACTCATGAAAACGTCTCATGGTGAGACTAAACTACCTGTATAGGCTGCGAGGGCCCGTGTTTCTACCAAAAAAAAAATAAAAAAATTATGTAACTCTATTATACCATAAGTTCATTATATGTCTCAAGAAAAATCAAGTTTGATTATCTTATTAAATTGCTGATTCTAAGAAGCTAAGATCTAGGCATTGTTTACGCCTTTTTATGTATTATCACAGTTTAATTTTATCATTATTTGAAATTTTAATATAGGCATTTAGGGTTTCACAAATAATTTAAATCATATTTTGTTAAATTTCCAACAAATTGCCATCTTAATGCCTATTTTGCTTAACACATCTGAAGCTCTTGTGCCTGCCTTTACCACTTTTCTACCACGTTTTGGAAGACTAATAATTGAGTTCGGTCAACTATCAAGCTATAACTGAGAATTTCAATTTTTGGTAAAGGTTATAATAAAAACAACTCTAACAATATATAGCACATCACTTTGGGGCTAAACTCTTCTAGTTTATTTATGTCTTAATTAATTCACAACAAAAGCTCAGTACATCATCTCTCATATAAATTCTTAAACAACATAATTAAGCTTTCTCTTCGGAACAACCCCAGTTTATTTTAGCAATACCAAAGCAGCAAATACACAAATATTATTCTCGTCCAATCGATGACACATAAAAGCAGACATTAAGCGCGCAATTAACTTAGTAGACATTGGCGTAGACTGATGGGGCGATGGCGTCAACAAACTTAGCAACAACCTTGATAACATTCTTTGTAGTAACCTCAGAAAGCCTTGAGTCAGAGGAGGTTCCAGGCCTGTTTGATGTACCGCGGAATACAATGTGTGGCACTCCATTCGCAATTGCTGTCTGCAAGATGCATGGCAACCGAACAGAGTTAGTTACATTCACAACATCATTTAGAATCATGGTCTAGAAACAACTTTTTTTTCGTTTTGAGATATTGTTCCGGCCAAGATCCTCAAAATGACGGCCAATATACGAAAGTAGGACTTTGCACCATATTGTTTTAAATAATTTCATTTATTTAAGTTAAAGTGTTAGTTAAATTTCTTTCCCATAGGCCTTTACCCCAATCATTAGGTTGGGTGTTCAATACAGAGTCACGACTTAATACGCTCTTTCAAACCAAAAAAATATTTAGTTACTTTCTTTCCAAACCAAATCAAAGGAGTGTATTTGACTACATATATGTGTAATTTGATATTTGAACTAGAGCTTGAAACTTGTTACAGTAGTACTTACCGAGACTACGGCAGCGCTAACAGTATCCACAGCGGTGATATTGAGTTGCTTGTTGAGATGCTTTGCGTATGCCACGTTCGACACGTAAATATCAGAAGAACCAATTTTGACTTCACCAATGTGGACAGTGGGGCGCTCACCGAAGTTGATCTGAGAGGCAAGTTGAACCCAGTTTGAGTGGACATTGAACCATAAGGTCGACTTCTTTGAACTAGTTGGCGTATAGAGTTTAGTGGATTGGAACTCAATGTGTTGCAAATAGTTGTCTCCTGCATTTGGTGCGTTGTAATCTCCGAATCTCAAAGCTGGAGCAACCACTACATCATTGTATTTCTGTTGTTTCAACAAAATAATTAATGCAAACCAATTCAGCATTAGTACGTTTTTATATTCATAAGAAATTATGGCATGTATGAGAACTGATGTATTATTACCAAAAATGGTATTTCCTTCTCATTGAAAAAACCTCCACTACGATATGTTCTTCTCAAAGGAAGTCATCACCGGCCATAAATGTTAACGACATATATTGCAGTTGTAAGATCAATAAGATTACGCACTAGTATGGACGTGTGGTTGGACAATGATAAGGAGGCGCCGGTCGTGAGGGGGCTTGGTGAAACCTACTATTATGAGGGATAACAATCATACCTGTGAGGGGGTGGCGCACAATTTGGATATCACCTAGTGCCCTAGTGGTGCTATCTCTTTTTCTAGTATGAAAAATTGAAAACACTTGTACAATTCACATTCACCAACTCCAATTCTCCAAATAATTGGGAGGTTGGCAAATAAAGAAATAAGAAAACAAAACTCCCCTCTTTGTCTTCCTTACTTGATAGTAGTACACAATGTATTTTTTTAGGTAAGTACACTAAGTTAATCAACATTAATTTATGAGTCTATTTGTAAGTACCTGCCAGTTCCAAACACCAGTGTAGGCGACTTGGGATGGCACGACAACATCAGCAATGAACACTTTGTTGCTAACAGTTCCAGCATTTCCAAAGCTGATGATCCCCTTAATACGGAATGTATCAAGAAGAATCTGCACAGTCACACCTACATTTGCCTGCGCACCCGTTAAATTATTAGGAGATATGCAAATTCGTAGACTTGAAACTTCCTTTTGAATGGAAAACAAGGATCATCAAATAGTACATACCAATGGCTCCCCAGCGATGACCAGGACTACGGGAACACCATTGAACTTCCCAAAGTTGAATCTCCTTCCTGAATAAATAAGCACAATGGCGAAGAAAAGAGAGAGTTTATATATATGCATGGCATCTTAATTATTTGAATGAAGTATATGATCCATTAATAAATTTAAAGGCAGCAAAGGAGATACCAGCTATGGTTATGTAAGGTGTAGATGTGCTAGCTTCATAGTAAGTAGAATTCTTAAGTATCTTCTCATCCTTACTACTAGAGATGACAAGCCCCAAATAGGGACCAGCATCAAGATGAAGTCTTTCCACAACACTGTGGAGAGGGTGATCAACATTCAATTGCGTGGTCTCGGGCACCATGATCAGGAGCCCAGCAACCAGTGCTAGCAATTTCAGACCCCACATTTCACCGGCCATCGGTGTATTTTATGAATTAATGTGATACTACTAGTGTAGTTGTAACTTAATATTTGCTTTGTTGTGTAGATGGTGTGACACCATGTGCCTTTATATAGGCGAAGGCAGTGGGAGCATTCTGTGAGTGTCTGGACACAACTCCTCCTCCATATCTCTCTCATTGAGGGGTCCGTTTCATTTGTGACAAATAATTCATTTTCTCCAAAGTAGCTAGCTAGTGTTAAAATTTGAAAGATAAGTATGCGGAAAATGTCGAGTCTTGAGCTAGAGACTCGATTACCGCACTCGGCTAATGTATCACATTCAGTGTGGTACTGGAACAGATGTGCAATACTTTAACCGGAACTTTAACCGTAGTAGTCTATATCGGTGTGTATCTGTTGGTAGCGGTAGTCGGGTGGATCAGGGGTGTAAACGAGACGAGATAACTCATGTTCAAGATCAACTCGGTCAATATTAGACGCATAAAAGCTCGAGTCAGTTTAAACTTGACTCGAGTTTCTAACGAGCCTATTTGAATAAGCCGAAACTTGTCTGTAAAAAACTTGTGATTCAAAAGTATATGAGAATTGACCTATAAAGAAGCTAAAAACACATATTATAGCAATCGAATGAACACACAAGCAGGTGCATTTCCAACCATGGTAATCTGAGGAGTATATTAAATTCTTCATTTAATTTAAGGAGAGGGACTTGATTAACTTATTTATAGTCCAAATAATATTCTTTTAAATGAATTAATTTGAGCTCCAATACAAACCTGGTTCAAGTGGCAAAATTGAGCCTAAGCCTAACCCGTGCTCAACCTCAGAGAGCTCCAAGCCAAGCACAAGCACAAGCTTATTAGTCCTAGTGGAACTTAACAAGATTCAAGGTCAATTTAACTCGTAAACACCTCTAGGCACAATTTATAAATATCTTTCCGATATATCACACATATTTTTCAATCAATTGATTGATATTTTACTCTTCACATTATCAAATGATTTTTGAATGAAATCTCATTTAAACTTTCTAGAACGACTCTTGCTTCTGCCCCTTAAAAGTGTGGTAAGGCTCATCAAGATGTGACCCCTGAGCCTACCTATGAATAAGGATGCACAAGTTTCGGTTGAGACGAATAAAATGGATTAGAACCAACCGCTCCGTCCCAAAGGAAACCAGACTGGTTCATATTGTGTCCAAGACTTCATAGATTCTAGACTATTTTCAGATTCTTCGGTCAGATCGTATTTCCAGTCTAAACGAGATGGACCAGCATGTTATTAACTCTGTATGACTGTATGCATTGCCTAAACTTTCATATAAATGGACAGCATATATGAAAATAATGATTAAATGACAATTATTGCTAGGTTAAAGTACTTAGAATCGTATATAAACAAACATAATGTTTAAAAGAAATGAACTAACTCAAATGGTTAAAGCTTTCTTAATCTAATTTGTCAATCATGAGGTTGGGGGTTCGATTCTTATTATGCACATTTTGGCTAAAAAAAAAACAAATATAATATTTTATATGAGACCAATGTTTTATTTTATGGTAAGGATATGTAGTCAGTTTAAATAACGACTTGCAAAAATATGCATCTTTTCTAATATTTATTTTCATCTATCTTAATTACTTTAGTTTTTATTAATTAACAAGCCAAATACGGAGAAATCTGATAAAATTGGATTGCTATAGAGGAGATTAGCATGGCCTGGACAAGGTTGACATGATATAATATGGAAATGGTCCAAATTTTTTCTATTTCAAAAAAAAAAAAAAAAAAAACCCAATCAGATGATGTATATGAGATCGAGCGTGAACCTGCCTCCTTTGTGGTAATATGTGCCATCATGTAGTTGTGATCCACTTCATGATTTATTGTAAGCTGTTTTCTTTTGTGGTGTCCATATCAAATCTTGGCGTCGCGGACGAATGAGGATTGAAGAAATAAGCCCGACAAATAAAGGAAAATGATCCCACGTCAAAAATAAGTGGTGGACAGATTGCGCTTAAGGCTGAAATAAAAACGTGGTATCGCCACAGTCTTTATAGTCCAAGTGTCCCACGTTTCTATTTACATTAACTGTAGTTTTTGGCAAGTGCGATGCGTGGATTGTTGATAGAACGTCTATTTGATTTAGTACGAAAATAGATTTTTTTTTATTAGCATAATTATCTTATGAGAGATAGTTCAATTTTTTTGTAGTATTACACTGCGTATATAGCGTGTTTGTAAATTAGAAGTTATAGCATCAAAAATGAGAATTGGATGTTCAATACTTAAGTAATTAATGGGATGAAATTATTTTGAATAGTAGTACAAGGTAGAAGATGCCACGTCTTTAATGTTGATGATGTTGGTTATTTTGGCAATGTCATGCCTTGGCCTTGGCTAGCAATGACAACCGTACCAGTATTCAGTTCTGACAACTGACAAAGATTCTGTTGCTATGGAAGAAAGATCATCTCTTGGTGCCTTCTTTACAATAAATCAGTATTCAGTAGTTCACACTTTCAGTGCAATTTGCAAACACATCAAGGAAAAGCAGCTCTGTCAAGTGTCGATCATGGACCAGGTTCAAAGAACTGGGAGGAATGTTTCTCTATGATTTATTCATGTATGAAAATAAATAACTGAATAGTTGATTTTCCATGACGGAATATTTGCTTAGACTAGCTGTCTAATTGAATACTCCAAGTCAACTTCATTGGATGAAAATGGCTGAATCGGCGAATTCTCTACCATTGACTATCATACCTTATTCTATGATCTTACCACTTCGCTTGAAGTACTTGCCTAAAACAGTAAGACAAGTCTACGCTGAAACATTCCTCTATATTTGTCTGACTGTCTCCTTATTAGTTGATATGACCAGTGTAAGCAGTAGAGCATCCAATATCAGATACAAATCTCGATCGAGCAATATCGACATAATTTTTTCTATTATGGAACTTGCAAAGATCTTAACATTCATCTTGCTATCTCCATGTTTTTCATGTATCGTTACAGGAGAATGTGGAGACCAGAAATGTAACTATACAAGTTTGTTCAGCCCCAACATCCGATTTCCATTTGGCCTTTTTGATCAAGACTCGAACCCTTGTGGCTACCCTGGCTTTGAAGTGCGCTGTGGAGGACATGGCAAAATACTCATTCAACTACCTAACTCTATATCTTTGAACATGGATTCGATTAACTATAGAGATCAACGAATCGGGTTAAGTGATCCAAGTGGCTGCCTACCTTTGAAGCTCCTTTCTCTCGATCTCTCTACTTCTCCCTTTTACGCCAAGTATTATCAAGAGTTTGCCGTCTTTAATTGCTCCGGACAATTTAAAGACGGTGCTTTCAACAAAATTATTAACTTTGATTTCCACAAAGTTGATTGTCTAAGTGGTTTGAACTATACTGTTTATGCTGTTAATGCTATCTGGGCTGTATCTCTTTTGTCTTCGAGCTGCCAGTGGGTTGCAAATATTAGTGCTCCTGATGATTTTGGTAAAGGTTTCTCTCTCGATGAAAACGGAACAATTAGTCTGTACTGGGATATACCAAGGTGCAGAGAGTGTGAGAACATAAACAGGCGTTGTCGCATTGATCGTGATTCAGCTGATGAAATTCAATGTACATCGAAGATTTACTCAAGTGATGGTAAGTCCTTGATCAATTTTAGACTGTTTTTATTCCAATGTACTGACTTCTTTATTTTCTTTTTTGTTGTTGATGCTGGTGTTTGTTACTCAGGGTCAAGTAGCAATGCGCTTGCTCCCTTAGGAATTGTTTTGCCATTGTTTGCGGTTATTGTTGCATGTGTAATGGGATGGCAAAGATGTCGAAGGCGGAGAAGAGAATCAGCAATTGATAGGTCCACCACAGTGACAATACAAACCACAAATAGAGCCACTGGAATTGATCAAACAACATTAGATTCCTACCCAAGGGTTGTCATCGGTGAGAGCGGGCGACTGATCAAGCCAGACGACAATACATGTCCAATATGCTTGTCAGAATACGAAATTAACCAAGTCTTGGAAATTTTACCTCAGTGTCAGCATCGGTTCCATGCTGCTTGTATCAATCAATGGCTTGTTCAAACTGGTTCTTGTCCAATTTGTCGGGACCTTCCCTCTTATACTTAGTCCTACAATTTTAGGAATGAATATACTATCTGTGTTGATGAGAGTTGAAAGTGTTTGCTCATATAATGTTTATCAGATTGATGAAAGTGTAAATTACGAATCCGAGTTGAATTTTCTGTCTTTTAGCTTGCGTTGCAAAGCGAAGTAAATAAATTCGTCAATTAAAATTCCATGTCTCATTAGGTTCCGACTGATGATTTATGCAAAACGAAAAAAGCTACCCGGAGTAGCAATTTATCACACAAGAAAACCTCTTTTAGCTGTCAAAACTTTTATTGAGTAACTGAAGTCAAAAAACCAAATGTTAAGAAAGAAATATCATCTATGTAGCATGTTCGACATAGTGAAAAGAATATATAAATGAAGAGGTTTTTCTTGCATAATTTTCATGCAACTGTCTAAAAGTTTGGCAAGTCCTCGGTCTTGTATTACCAAGCAAGTTCTCATCAAACTGGTTTTGAGCACGAATTTTCCACATAAATTTCCTATGGAGTTCCACTTTTTTCAAGCAGACTAAGTACATACTTTATTTTACCATCGCCATTTCCTGATACCTTTTCTTCTCCTAATATTTTTATTCTGCCATTGCCATTACCATTACCATTACCTTTTAGATACTGTCTTGTCCTAATACTTTTATTCTGCCATAAGCAGAATGTTGACAGATTCAATTCTTCTATTTTTTAAAATCATATTTAATTTGCAGCAATATACTTCTCCACATCAAAGTTACAAGTCATTGAAATATATACTCTTTATTAAACCGATAAACAAGCAGTAAGCAAATCATAAACTATGGACAACCAAAACATCAGGGTTATTCCATTTCTGTTCATAGTATCTTTGTTCATGTCTTTCAGAGCAGCCAGTGATGAGACGTGCTTAGAGTCCATATGTGGCCGAGGAAATGGCTACCTTACCATCCGGTTCCCATTCTACAATACAAACATCCAGCCTAAATCTTGTGGGTATCCGGGATTCGATTTATACTGTGATGCCTCCAATAAAACTCTTCTTTATCTTCCCCATTCAGGGAATTTCTCAGTACAAGGCATAGACTACAGGAGACAAGAAATCCTGCTAAGCGATCCTGATGACTGCCTACCTAAAAAGCTTCTTTCCGGGCTTGAGCTTTCTCATACACCCTTTAGTTCCCTTGATTATTATAACCTTTCATTCTATAACTGCTCCGAAAAGAACGAAAATTATACCAGCGGTGTATTGTATCAGAACAAAATAAGTTGCCTAAGTACTGTTCCAAATTATGCTACAATTGGGGTGGAGTCAGAGTATGTTTCACATTTTCTTGAGCCATGGTGTGATCACATTGGAAATGTAAGGGCTCCTGGCTATACTTTCTCCAAGTTATCGCGATTGAATGCAAGTATGCTGCTTTCCTGGGTTGATCCTCAGTGTGGCCTCTGTGAGGGAAATTTCACTAGGTGTGGATTCAAAAAAGATGGCAGTACTCTTGAAACTATGTGTATAGATTATGATCCTCCAATTGGTAAGCTTCACTTCAGAGTACTTTCTAAGCTTGACATAAGTAATTACTTTGACGGTAATTAGTAGTCAGATAAGGCCTAAGGGCCTTAGGCTAAAACTAGTATGTTACTCTGGTAATATCGTCACATCTCTTAGTTCCTACCAGCAGGTTTGCTAGCTAGTTATTGTCTGAATGTCTACTACAACATATGTGTTCAAAATATAAACCATCTGTTGGATTTGAATCTATTTTGCAGCTAGACGGCTCTCAAGAAGGGTAAAGTACACAATTGGATTTTCCATTGGCCTTGGAGTACCTGCAGCTATACTATTTGTTCTGTTACTATGTAAGGTGGCTGGATGTTGCCGTAGACCAGTAGCAGAAAACGATAGAGACACCGCTGTGGAGATGGCATCACATTGATAACCTTATTGTATGGATAAATTCCTCTTGTGAAACGGACTCTGATATTTAGCGAGTAGGTCTTGTTCGGAGTCCTGAGAAAATCAAGGGTGTCTTCTGTATAGCCTATTTTGCTGAACTACAGTAATTTTATCATGCTCTTATTTATCTCAGTACTCATTGTTGATAGCGACACTTAAAATTAGCATGAATCCCTGGAAATACTGGAGTGTCTGCAGAATATTGACAAGGCATTGGGCAGGATCAACAATTCAAATTTGTAATTCTGGTTGTAGCTGTTTGGAGTGATATACTTTTGTGTCTTAAGAGTTTGGTTGCCTAATAAGATCTCTTTATTTGGATGTTGCATTGTCTATTAGTACAAATCTAGCAAAACATTTGATGAGATATCGATGTAGTGTTTCATACAATTTGACGGTCTTTCAATCATGGGTTTGTTTTCATCCAATTTATACGTTTGTGCATGCTGTTTTTCTTTTCAAAGTTGCCGTGGTCTAAGTTATTGTCCAGTTCTAAAATCCCTTTCATTTGGAATTGGAAAATGAACATTCTGTAAACTCATTACCGTATAATCTTTAGGAAAAGAGTATATATAGCTCTTAACGTAAATTCACAACAATCAAATTCGGGAACACTGAGGGCAAGCATAATCAGCAAGTATTTATAACTCTTAACAATGGATCATATATGTATCGTTTGATGACCCTGGAAGACTGAAACATAGACAAGAAGCTCAAATGAACAGGCTCAACAAGGGAATACATTTTCCTGTAATTTTTTTAAGCATAAGCGACTTTGTACTGAGGAAAATATTGAAGGAAAACTTTACTTCACTACGAAAGGAACCAATTCAATTGTACATAATTCTCATGTTACTAAAAATTGTGACTCTTGGGATGTTGATTGCCCCTTAGACTATATAAATAAGAGTATAGTGGTTCTGTGACTCGAAAGGGAGTTGGAATGTGGAAACGAGGGCGTCGAAGCAACTTCACTTTAGGTTACTTCTTCATTGGAAGAAGGATTTTCTGGAGCGGGAAATTCACCAACCAATCACCATCCTTAAGACACGCTTCCTAAGTGTGGTAATTTAAGGCCGAATAAGGAAAGGTCTAGTGGCATTTAAGACTCACGTCTTTTTTCTATATGAGGATGCAAGAACCAAGTGTAAGAGGAAAGCAATGGATTCTGGTGGTGAGCAGACCACAATCACGAAGAAAATTAAGCATATGTCTTCCTTCGTAGTGGATATATTCAAGATTGTATCAACTCCTCATTCCATGTTGCACTTGTGATCATAAATGATTATTTATCTTTCAATTTATGAAAAAAAATATTTTTGATCCTTTAATTTGTTTCACAAGATAGAGTGTATATAAAAATTGAACTATTATAATCATCAGTTTTCCACTGCTATACAGAGTAGAAAGTTGGTGCGGAATATGAAATGTTGAACCTATCAAACAATATGTAACCATAGTGCAAGTCAACGATATCCTTATTGATACAACGTGACCCGAATGTAGAAGCCAGAACTATTCCGAAACCGGCATTTAGATCCCTGTTGATGTCTTCTGTATTTCTTTCTTTTTTTTTTTTTTTTGATAAAATGTCTTCTGTATTTCTATTCATACTTTGAACAGAATAAGGAATATAATAAAATGCTAAATGAGTAGACCATACCATTCCTTATTAGACACACACCGAAACCTTTGATGAACAGTTTCTTCCAAACTTATGACCGTCCACAAATTCTTCACAATCCTGATTTTCTCTCTCATTTATTCAATCAAATTAGTCACATGCCAGAGCAAAAAATGCAATCCAAAATCTGATCCTTGTGCCTGTGCAGAGATCAATATGTACTGTGAAAATGACACAGGCTTAACCATCCTTGAGCTGCCAAACTCAGGTCCGTTTATTGTCCAACGCATAGATAATCAAGACCAAGAGATATGGCTTCGCGATCCAGACAAGTGCCTTGCTGAAAAACTGATGTCCCTTAATATTTCATCAACCCCCTTCGAGTATCGGAGCAAATATAATCGCTACTTCAAGCTTTTCAAATGTTGGGGGAATGGGGAACTTGGAAATCACGATGTTCATAGAATTGGATGCCTGAGTACCACAAGTTATGCTGTTGTTGCTGCTCCATGGGATGCCACAATGGCCTGTGATCAATTGGGTAATGAAGCTGTAGTACTTCCTATCGAGTATCAAAATGACACAGAACCATCAAATCTTGTGCTCACTTGGTCCGAAAATTCTAAGTGCAAACCTCAACTAGCGTGTCCACAAGATCATAGTAAGCAATCTGACTTGATTTGTTCCCCTCTACGCAATCTCTTATGTTTTATATTCCTGACTGAGCTCCTATTATCAAATACCCTCATCCGTACAATAATTTCCATGAAGAATTGCCCCCTCTTGCAGTTGGTTCAGTCCAGAAGATCAAATCAACATATTAGGGTGGCATGTCATTCAACTTGATCAATTAATGAAACTAAATTTATAGACTCGTTATGGTCTAGGTCCTGAACATACTTATAGATTTGTTAAATTTATGGACTCACCAGACTAGTGTCCATACAACTAATTATCCAGTATATACAGCTAAATGACGCCTAATATTATGTTCCTCAAACAAGTTTTGTTTCCTTATCATACAGGTTCCTCCTCATCTAGCAATTCCAAAAGGGTAGTTATCCCTACGGCCATTGGCGTTGGGCTACCAGTAATGGTGTGTATAGCATGTTGCATTGCGAAAATTGTGGCCATGAGGCGCAGTTCATCCAGAGCAGCTACTCGTGTTGTAGCTACAACTGCAAATCGCCAGCCTGCCCAATCCACAACCGTCGATGTTGCTTCAAGTGGTCTTGATCAGCCTACCATAGACTCTTTCCCTATAGTGATCATCGGTGAAAGTGGACGCATGATTAAGTCACCAGATCAAGATAATATGTGTTCCATTTGCTTGTCCGACTATCATCCGAAAGAGGCCTTGAAAATCCTACCAGAGTGTCTTCATCGCTTCCATTCTGATTGTATTGATGAATGGCTTCGCGCTAAAGCTGTGTGCCCAATTTGTAGAACTGCGCCTCCCCGTAATCCTGTACAGTGACATAATGAACTGCTTGCCTCCTCCCAACTTCTTCCAATGTTCCTCGATCTCCTCTTTTGTTTCCCTCCTGATTACAGACCAGATTGAACAGTGCATTAGAATTAAATATATAACTTAAAATGTAAATATACATATTTTTGAGACAAACTTCAAAGAAGACAGTAATATCTCTTCGAGTTGATCTGCAACATTATTTTCAGTTGATTAATTTCTAAGCACCCAAGTGTGTTTCAACTCCGTAACTCCGTTTCATTCCATTGTGTTTGGACTTGGAACCAACCGTTCATCAAAATTTACCATATGACAACCACATGATGCCAATATCAAACAAAAAGTTGGAAAAGATAAAAACAGAGGACAAGCCATCCATTACTTCCATTCAACAAAAAGTTATTCAAGTGACGTATAAGCATGTAATGATGAGCTTCACCTAATCAATTATTTTCATAATTAACCTGACTTCAAAAATAAAAACTACAAAAAATAAGATATAGACATAATAAGTCAAACTTGTCACGGATGACTACATCAAGAAATAACCGCCTCAAATAGTGACGATGCCAGGATTTCGATTCGAGGAGCTCACTAATTAATACTTTAGGGGTAAAATATAAAATAGATCAATTCGAAAACGATTGAGAGATAAGGTACAGCCTGTAAGCTTACACCACTAATGATTCAATGTAAAATCCCTTTCCCTTTGACATCTATGCATTTCTAATATTCTATTATAACTTTTATACATAACTATGTAATGAGCTAGGAGCCAAGAGAAGCCTTAAGTCGTGATTAATGTTCCAAGAGCATATCCTTAGGGTTGATCGATTCACGTCTTAGCAAGTGACAGTAGACAAAAATTAATTATTCGACATACAAATAAGAATAGTATCATAAGACAATCTGACTAATAACAACTGTCCTTGCACTTAACGTTGTCCCACATTTCATCATTGCTATTTGCTAATAATAATAAGAGTAGCATAGCAAAAAATGCTCGATCTTGTTCTTCCCTTTGCTACGGTTTTCTCTCTAATCCTTCTTGTCTATATCCTGTGGAATTTGTGCCAACGTAGACGAGCCCAGCCCCAAATAGCAGTGTCCACAGGCCAAGCTCACTTCCAAGCCCAAGCCCAGGCCCATCAACATAGGCCTGAAGAGCCCAAGGGGCTTGACCAGCAGACCATTGACTCCTATCCAACGGTGGAGATTGGGCAGAGTGGACGGAAAATGAACCAGGGTGATAGCACGTGTCCCATCTGCTTATCTGAATATTGCGCAAATGATACCTTGAAGATCCTGCCCGAATGTTTGCATAGGTTCCATGTTGATTGTTTGGTTGAATGGCTACGGTTTAATGATACTTGTCCTGTTTGTCGAACTCATCCGCCTCGCTTTGATAGTCCTGCTTGATCTTTGCATATATGTATAGGGTATGTTAAACGCAGCACGAATTTGGTTAAACGCAGCACAAATAAAAATATTTTGGCACAAGACTTCTCATCCTACCCCTCTCCATCTCTCATCTCATCCCCTCAACTGCCCCACCC
>CAAKMY010041553.1:0-37928 GCA_901111285.1 Corrigiola litoralis
GGGGGGGGGGGGTGGGGGGGGGGGGGGGGGGGCAAATGAGAGTTACCTTTGAGTATTCTCTGGTTCGAATATAGAAGATAGGAATGAACTGAGAAAGAAATCGGTAATGGAGATCCTTAGTTGGGAAGCCTAGAAGGCCTAGGTCAGCACTGCAGACAAAATGGTCTCCATTATCAGACCACAGAATGTAAATTTACAGACGAAGTCAGCTTAAAAATAAGATTATACCGTAGTGTATCAAGTTCCAGATTGAAGAGGAGAGTGGGAGTAGATGCAGCGAAATTGTCCTGTATAATTTGGAAAAGGATGAAATCACAATTCTCGGAGGGGACAACTAAAGCACTTCTCTTGACAAACCATGGAAAGTACAGTACATCTCTCGAATATGCATGATGGAAGGTCTCATTTAGATTGATGAGATAGGCAGTCATCCGATCGTAATTGACAGCAAACTCTCAGAATACACTATTTATCTCTAAATAGATGTAAACATGGGAAATAGAGAAGCTTAACACAAAACCATGTCTCTCTTTTTCCTTCGATGTGGAAAGAAACCCTTTCAAGTTTATGTGAGCTTTCGCTGAGTATATTGCATCAACCAGACGTCAATGACATCTGGTTTCATATGCTTGTAGATAATAAATTCACTAAAGTAACCATTACAATGTAGCATAACAGCCAGGATTTGATGTCACAAGAGGTTCCTTACAAAGGAATTTCAAGAAGATTATAAAAAGAAAAAAACCACAAAGATGATACACTTTTTTCAGAGTTTCTACTCCTGCACTGTCAGACTTTAAACAGTTTAATGACAAGAAGAAAGCAACCGTAAGGAGAGGCCCAGTGATATATGAATGTACGGGAAGTTATTACACATAGCCCAGTCGAAGAGAAACATGTCGCAAATGGGTATATTGGTGAACTCACAGAGCAAACGATCAGGGGTCATAACATCAGAACTTCAGCAGTATCTTCAATTTACCACATTGACCAACAGCCTTTATCGAGAGCAACTGAAAGTTCTCTGTGGTTACTCCATATTCAAGGTCAGGAAGGAAGGAGACACAAAATCACTTAAACATATAAAATTATGCTAATTGCCACGAGCCACATTGGAAACCCAGGAACGAGGATACTTATAGGCAACATAGTATCTGGATATACAGAAGATTGTACTGAGTTGTAGAGACATCGTACCACATACTTCTCTATGAGAGAGAGTTCTCGTGCGCTACAGTTGATAAAGATGTAAAGTGATGGTGGATCGTTAGATTCCCAGCGACCTGCATTTTAGCAGTCGTAACATTTATCCCATATTTTACAGAAATCATACTATATCTCAATTCAATGAAAATTCAATGCACTACTATTTAGATTAACATTATACAATGGAAGGAAAGATGGGACAGCCAGCATTAAGGGCACTGGTTGCAGCTACACCAGTAAGTGATAAACTTACATATCCAACTCAGTCAAAACAAGCACTCATATTAAATAGCAAGAATATTTCAGACAAGTTTGCCTAGAAAAACTTGAAAGGTAAGTCTATCACAAATGTACAAGACTTCTATCTAGATTTGCAAATGGCACACTAGGGTAAACACAACTAACCTTCATTCTCATCATCAAAATCAAAATCCAAAGTATCCCTTATAGATCTGAAGAAACTACTGACAGCATCACCAGGCACATCATCCAGTGAGCTAATGGTAATACCATCAATCTGCAATGAAGCCAAAGGACAAATCAGCTAGAAGAATTGATGAAAATTAGGGTATCAATCTAATAAAATTTCCAGGTTGTACATTATATACAATGAACCAAATTAAATTATTTTAAGAGTGTGCAAAAAGAAAACTACAAGTTATACACAAGTTTGCAATTGTTTATCAAAATTTATGACGAGAGATAGAGGAAATTACAATATATAATGCAGTCCACGAGAAAATATTGTTACCGAGTCAAGGGCAGTCTTGAAGAGCTGAGAGGCCTTGCGTTTTTCAGGCTTGTCTGGGAACACCTGATATTGCCAATAAGTAGAAGTCCAAGTCTATTCTGTAACCACTGAATCGAAAGATATAAGGACACACGTCAACTTACTATGCGAGTTGTGAGCTGCATTTTCTCTTGAAGTTTCCTAGCAACAGTCAATGCAAGTTGAATATTTGCTTCAATGAAATCATCTGAAGAGCCCTTCACATATTTGGCAATTGGAGAAAATCATGTGTCTGTTTTTATGTACGTGTGTCAATAAATCATTCTAAAGTTTATAGCGCAACACTCTCAGTCTGTTATAAAACAGAGAAACCTCCAATGAACACAGGAATGCAAATTAGATCTGCATAGTAGTAGTTGTAATCCATTTAACAGCATAAAATACAAAACCATGAGTACAACTGATATGGAATTTGGATGTAGGAGTTAGGACAAGAGAGCTAACAGATGAAAGAGAATACCTTATAAGATGATATGTTGCTGGGTAGAGGCCTGTTGTAGCAACCAAAACATAACAAAAGCAAAGAACACCAGTCTCAGTCAAACAACACACATCAAGCACAAAAAGATTTATAATAAGTAGCTGATAGTGCCAATGACCCTAACAAATGCTGATTCTAGTTGCTTTTGGCTGATCCAACTTGCATTGGATCATCAGAGTTTTCCCCAAACGCGATGCAATTAAATGATTAATCAATGGTGACTTAGAAATTCCGAAATTGGTCAAGTCAACGGTGATTTCTAATGCTCCTGGCTATCCAGTCTTACTTCTCCTAACCCGAATAACAGCCATTCGGATTCCAAATTTCAGTGGACAAGAGTGGGATTATAAGGAATAGAATAAAATTATCCCTACTGTTCTTATTGGTTCATATAATGCACAAATTTTCACCAACAAGCAGCAACAAGTCATAAATCTTACCAGTAAGGCAGTAACAGTGTAAGAGCACACCAAATATGGTCCAAAATTTTAACAACCAATACAAATGTAAAGAAAAATCAGTAAAAGAAACTAATTTCCATGAGAACATAACCTTAATCACATAATTTTTGAGCAGTAAATCAAAATTAAACTCCTGCAAGATTATGAACATCAAACATAAATCACCACCAACACCACAATCCATTGAAATTACAACCTTTCAATATTGGCCTACAAACTTAACATTTAACAACCATATATACATGCAAATAATAATCAGTTCCATGTAAACACTAAATAAAACAAGGATTCTCAAGCACTACTACACCCAAATTATACTCCTATGATAACATACCAAGATTCAACCTTGACACATTAATAAGCTCTATCAAACTAAATAACGAAAAGGGTATTGACAGTACACTCCAAAACCTCAAATGGCAATTCACTAAAGCAATAAGAATAGGAAAAACAAGGTGGAAATTACGGAAAGTCGATTTCGAGCCGAGTTTTTCCTTCTTGGAGAGCAAAGGAGAGGGCATTGGCAGCATCAGTGACAAGTACTTCATAAGACTTAGGCTTGTAGACAGGAACACCAGCCTTAGGATCATATGAGCTAGTTGTTGATCTTGCATTTTTGATAGTGCATTTAACTATCTTACAAAATGAAGAAGTTGGTAAGGAGAATTTAGAGGGGGTGAGGAAAGTTAGAGGGGTAGAAAGAGAGTGAAGTGGAAGTTGAGAGTTAGTTAATGTTGTTATTGGGTGGTAGAAGAGTGCCATGGAAAGACAGTTACAAGTAGTTAAGTTCGTTTGTAAGGAGGGAAAAAAGTGGAGGGAGATACTAACTGATAAGGGAGCTTGAGATTAATAAGTGGAAGTGGTTGAGTTTGGGAACTGATGATATTGCCACGCCTAATCTATATACTTCCACGTGAGTTCCTCTGTAATTACAAAAATACCCTTTCTTGTGTACAAAAATACCCTTTCTTGTGTAGTTTAAAACCCTGACAATGTTCCTTTCTAATCCAAATTGATGGCTCAGTTAGTAAAAAAAATGCTACATTCAATCTTCTCTCAAATTCAAGTCTCTCTATTATTAATTTGTCCTTGTGGCCTATAGTGATGCTCACCCTCTTGACCTCCTGCTCTTATTAGACGAGCCGATCAGCTTTAACGGGCTAACCTCCCTAAGACCCTTTATTAAATAGGGTCATAGGGCGAAGTTTATCCAATGCACATCCCAAATATAACAGCTTGCGAGTTAGTAAGTTTGAGAAGAGATCACATGAAAAGAATGCACGCACGTTAACTAGTGCGGGCGTGCGGCATCAGTGTATCACCCACACAAGTAAAAGTAAAAGTAAAAGTAAAAGTAAAAGTAAAAGTGTAAAGTGGGAAATATAAAAGCACCGGTCTTTTGTGGTGTAGTTGTGAGCATGCATGTCACTTTAGTGAGCACCTCTGTTTTAAAGCCTCCCGCTTTTTCAGCTTCTTTCTCATCACTCTGTTTCTAACAACAACATGAACCTCATCAACCTCATTTGCCCCAACCCTTCTGTACGCTTCATTCATTCTTTTTCCTTTTAATCCGCTTTTTTGCATGATCACGTTATTTTTTTCTGCAGTCTAGATATATTATCATTTCGTTGTTGTCATCATTTTTTGGTGTTATTTTTGATACAGTTATGTTTAATGGTGACGAGGAAAATGAATCAAGTTGTAATTTATTTGCACTAGAAAGAAGTGGTGTGGGAGTAGTTGACACGCGGGGTTTGATTCTTATCTGCGACTTTGTGCGCTCCTCGTAGTGAGACAAAAATAACAAAAAGAATTGTACTTGAATGAATGGAACTTCATATGGGAAAAAGATAGGATTCTTTGACCTTTAAAAGCGAAAACTTTGGCGAGTTTGATTGTAAGGCCGTCTTGTCCAAGTGTTACTAATTATTGAAGCTACCCAAGAATGAGAACTTGTAAATGTAATGAGGACTTAAGAGTCAGGGGAGTTTGTTAGTTAGGGTTGATACTGTCAGTACGAAGAATTTGTGTGCTGGTTCTGCTGTTCATTGCAATGGCATTTGATGTTCTCTTGCCGAGACATTGCCATCGAAATTACAAGAGTAGAACACTTAGGCCTATTGTAGTCTTCATTAAAGTTGTTCGTAATGAAGCTGCAAATAATTGTAGCTACATTTTTCGTCGTTGAGAAGGGGCTTTTTGAAGGGCTTAGTTAAGGAAGGAAATTGGATGATCACAAAGTCTTGTATGAGACTGCCTCACCGTGAGACGGTCTGAAAAGTAATTCCGAAATTGGAACGCTACTTTTGGGTATACAAGGGGTTACTTTTGAAACTGCCTCATGGTGAGGCGGTCCCATACAAGACCAGCTGGATGATGAAAGGGTAGTATAGTATGGTCGAAAGTCCGAGATTTACAGTAGGAATGGGGCGGCATAGGGAAACATACATTTGTTTCAGGAAGGAGAGATCATTTATTTGTTCATTTATTTAGGGATGTTTTTCACAGTTGATGTTTTCAAGGAGGTTCTTTGTTGTGCTTTCAGGTATGGGAAGGGCATCGGTTCTCGGAATGCTTTACTGATCTATATCCTTTGTTTAGTGATGACCTTAGGTCTATTTGGTTAATGAAGATAATAATTCTATACTCTTGCCAATTGTTGCGGTTATTGCTCATCCTTGACAGTGGTTACAGTTTTCGGTTGTGGAGGCAATGTGGTAACTCTGGTTTTGATTGTTTTAATTGGGACTTTGAGAAGGGATGGACAACAAAGGAAGGTTTGGTTTTTCTTTCCTTCTTTTTGTTTTGTTTATTTGATCAGTAATAACAAGAGATGATTTACAGAGGAAAAACATTATGTAAGTTTCCACCTCAACAGACCCTACATAGCACAAACTCAATTTGAATTTTCATAAGAATCATTAGCAAAGAATTGTAGAGATTCTTTTGTCTGGTGTATCTTCTTTTTGAATTTCATTTAGTGGGAGTGTTTGCTCTTTTATGTGTTTTGAACATATTTTCGGAAGAGGGCCGCTAGATATATACTTTTCTTCCATTACATTGACATTTTATTTGATTGTATTTCCAGTATCCACTGATGCACTTTCCAGAGAGATTTATTATGGCTGTTCCTGCCATTGGAGCGTGCATGTCATGCTTTGACACGGTGCTGATTTTGAGGGCAGTATATAATGGACACAGATTTCTGTATCATGATTTGATCTACAGATGTTCTCAATTGTCTGTTTGGGTAATGCGCTTTCACCATTGTTTGTGGTATACATAAGCTATCATTTGCAAGTTCCTAATGGTGTTGTATTGCCAAATATGAATTTCAGACTACCATTCTACTGCTATCTAGGTGTGATTCCTGGTATAGAATATGTTGCAGTCGTCTCTTGTGTTTCTGGTGGGTTATAAAGCCGCTTTTGCAAGTACCTGGTTTGCAGATAATTTTGTCTTCAGATGAGGTATATGTTATCCCTCCTCAGGCATTGTCTTACTTTTCATTTTTTCTTTCTTTCTAAAGTGTCAGATTCCTTTTTTCGGAAACGCATGAAGGAGGTAACATTTCCAGGTTATACTTCTAGTCACTTGGGTTTATGACTTTATTAAATTGAAACCCTCGAAGTACATAGTTACATGTCTGGCTAGTGGGACTTGATTCAAAAAAGATTATCTTTGATTTTATGAAAGATTATTTTTGCCAGTTTTTCCATGAGGAAATCAGTTTACTTATTTAAAGTCTGAGGGTAGTGGGGTTGTGTTTTCATACTAATACTACTATACAAGATATAAGATTGTATCCAAGTCCTTGCTGACGGGTATGCTGGGCAGGATTTGCGGCGCTTTAAAGAATGCTTCATTTTCCTACTAGATGTAGCTTTTGGAATATATGTAAACGTTATCAGAATTCGACATACTTCTTGTAATAGGTATATTCTCATTAGAATTTCTCATTTCCATAATTCTTGAACTTACTTGGAGGCTTTCTCACATTGCTTTCTCTATCAATTAGCAGGATGGATAACAAACTAGAGGATCCTCTATTACCGCATGATCTTGAGGAAGGCCACCCTAACGATTCTGTATGTAATTTTAAATTTGGCGTTCAATTTTGATTCTAATAATCTGCCTCTGCTGCATTTGATTATAGAAATACTCCTTGGAATATATTTTTGGAAATTATGACTGGAATATATCGATGGAAATTCTAACTGAAAAGTAGACTAACATATTTTTATGGGTATAAATGATGAAGAAGTATGTTGAACACAACAGTGGGGGTGGCATTTATTCACTTGATGGGATTTCAGAATGAATGGTTTTCTTGGAATTTGGTGTACCGTTCTCTTTTTTTCTCTTGCTTAATGTCAGCTTCTTGTGGCACTTCGTTTCCTGTTGGAGTAAACTTTTTTTTTTTTTTTTTTTTCATTTCTCCTTGAAAACGAGCTATTATATTTAGTATTTTTTTCTCTGCTTGTGAAAGGAAACTGCTCAAACTTTATGGATGCACATAACATTCAACAGTATTAAGCCAATAATGGATAAAGGCGTTGTGAAGCAGCTTGACTTTGGAGAATTGTTGGAATTGCCATCTGATATGGATCCTTATTCGTGCCATAATGTCTTGCTGTCAGCTTGGCAAGCTCAAATTTTGGATCACTGCCACAACCCGTCGCTTTTCAAGGCAGTTTGTTTTGCATATGGATGGCCATACCTTCGTCTAGGCGTATTGAAGGTTGGTTTCTACACCAGCATCATATTGTCATTTGTAAAAATGTGCTGTGGTCTTGATTATATGTCTCCTGTATCAAACTGATATTGCAATGTGAATTCATGCGTGATCCATGGTTTGCTTCGAAAGAATTCTCCTGTTTTCTAGTAATTAAAATGATCTATCTTCACCATTTCCTTATTGGATCATCATGTTGCAGGTCTTTAATGATTGCATTGGGTTTGTGGGACCGTTGCTTCTAAACAAGTTGATTCAGTTTCTTCAACAAGGTTGTTTACTTTTTCATGGCTTTTTACATGATTATTTACTGGATCTAAGCACAACTAATAGAAACAGAAGCATCCCACTATAACAGCTGGGATTTGGTGTTCAAGTATAACTATTTTGATCCCCTCTGTTCTTCTGCTATTTCTATTCTGGTAAGTCCTGATAGTAATTTGATGTGAAGATGTTTTTTCTAGGACGAGTTCTATGATTACGTCACTTAGCTACCGTCCTCCCGTTTGTGTCTTGTTCATCTATATCAGTAATTTTCAGGGTCATAAAAGTTGCATATTCGGTCACCTGCTCTATTAATTTCTACATCACAGAGACAGCATATAAGTCTTCCTTTGTTACAAATGAGGACTGAAATGTCAAGAAATTAAGTCTCTATTGAAATTGTGAGAGGACCATCTCAACCAAAAGCCTAAACTGATGGTTAAGACATAGTCAATGGTTTTATTCCTAATAGAAATAATCTTCTGAGCAAAATGCAGCTATGAGGTGAACCTATGTTCTTTTACTTTTCCTTATTTCTTTCTTTGTTTGTTGGTTTATCATTATTTATAGCTACAGCTGTTTTTTCTGTGTAGCTAGGTTCTGGAGGTGCAGACGGCGTTTTTCTGGCGCTATCACTGGGATTAACATCTGTTATAAAGTATATCTGCTTGACTGCTTAAGATTGCAATTTGTCTTTTATGATTGTTGTCTTCCAAGAATCTTCTAATTATCTTTGTCATTATGCTGGTACTCCCTCTGACACTGTTTCTGCTCTCTGCCGGTTGGAAATTTAGATAAAAAAATTGCCAAGATTCTCGATATGTCTTTTGTCTATATGATGGATTTGTCAAAGTAAACCTTGATAAAAAATAATATATGAAGATCTATCTAGTAGTTAGTACTACTAGTTACCAGGTTCATGGTATGTACAAATTGCATGAGTCGTGATATGAGAATGTGAAATGCTTATGTTTGGTTGTTAAGGTCTAGCTATAGGGATCTTGGTTTGTAGTTGTTGGTCATGTGAACTAAAATCAGGTTTTAGTGATTTGGCCATCGGGATTTAATAGAAGGATACCTGGTTTAATGAAGAGGCAAAGCCTCTAATGCCATTCCTGGTTTTTTTTATCCTCTCTGGTTTTTTGACGCAATAGATTCTCCTGAAAGAGTCTTTCCTGTGTTCTCTTTCCAATATATTTGTAATGTCTCTTCGGAACTTGCAGGTCAGTCCTTGATACACAGTACACATATCGTCTTTCCGTATTGAAGTTAAAGCTCCGATCTGGTATTATGACTATCATCTACAAAAAGGTATTTCGTCTTTGTTCATGATCAACATTCCTGGCTTTGCAATGTCATCTTGTCTGTTTACTGATTTCTTTAGTGAAGAAGTCGAAGCCTTTGAAATCCGTATTGAATTCCTTCCATATCTCATTGGTAGCAATCATTCCATATCTCATTGATAGCATGTGATTGCACCCCCCCCCCCCGGCCTTACTGGTAGTAAATAGGAGAGAACTTCATTAGGAATATGCCAGCAAGAGTGTGTTTCCTTTTTCTTACACGCCATCTATGTGCACTTTTTTGTGGAGTCTAGATGCCTTTGTTCTTCTGCATGCTCACTAGACATTGTTCTGCAGGATCTTTGTTTTCTAGAGTTCTCTTAGATGATCTTAGAGCAAGGAAGGCAATAATTCAGTGCTATGAACTTCTGATTGGAATTAGTATTTATATAGGCATTGCATAGTTCTTTATCCAAGGCGTGAACGACCATCTGGTGATATTGTTTTTTTGTAGATGACTTTAAAGCCTTCTGTGCGTGCTTCTATAGTTTCTGGCCACAGAACAAGGTAGAAGAGATGTGAAATTGAAAAAACTATTGAGATAGGGAACTAATGGATCATGGCAAAAGAGGAGCATGAAAGGGATACAAATCAATGAAATTGAGATCCCTGGAGCGAGGGCATAGTCAAATTCTCTTTTTAGTTTTACATGCGTCCTTATCAGATTTTAACACAGTTCAGTTTTCGAGTTTACCAAAGCATCTGGTTTTCAGTTTCTCTGCTTCTATGTTAATGTGAATGCCAGAGTAATAAATGATACTCCCTACTTGTTTCAAATAAAATAGGATAGGAAGTACTCTTCAGTTTTGTAGGCCGTCCAAATTTACCTGGGTTATTCGATAACCATAAAGATTTTTTCTTTTTGCCTTTGCAGTGCCTCTCGCTCAGTCTGGCAGAGAGAGCAAAATTCTCTGAAGGGGAAATTCAGACATTTATGTCTGTGGATGCTGACCGCACAGTCAACTTGTGTAACAGTTTTCATGATATGTGGAGGTGATGTTAAATTACAGGCAGCTTTAGTCCTGGGATCAACTTCATTTTCTTTAAGTAGTGCATGTCAAATTATTTACTAGGAGAGAAAGAGAGGGGGGGGGGGGGGGGGGGGGGGGGGGGAGGGGTTGTTGCCATGAAACTATTAAGAGCAGAACTTTTGATTCGATATGGTTGTTCACTTCCCCAGTCCCCGTCAAACACCTGTCTGTAACATGTGACATTGTTAGATATGGTAGTTGTTGGGATTCTCGTTAATCTATTAGGTTTCTTTGTGTAATTGTGTCTTCCATAGGCTAAAGTTTGCTTTGACCCTGCAATCTTCTATACTGCTGTTGCAGCTTGCCTTTACAAATCGGGATTGCACTCTATCTGTTGTATCTGCAAGTTAACTTTGCATTCATTTCCGGAGTCTCAATCACTATTTTGCTAATACCAGGTAACCTGTTATTGTGGTTAAACGCTCAAACCTTTGTTTTGTATAATGCTTATCTGATGATAACAGTATCATAAATACTTCTCTGTAGATGCCGTGCAAATCATCTGTTGTTGCTTCTTGTGCTGCAAAGTTCTTGTAGTTGCAAAACTGACTGTTTTTAAGTATTTCCAATATGGTTTAGTTGGTGCTTTATTGTTGAAAAGGGTTTATCAAGCCGTTTACAAATCGAAAGTTTGGCATAAGAGGAGCATATATAAGTGCAGAAAAACTTTTATGGGACTGAAGTAACTCCTTCAGAAACAAAAGAAGAGAATGATGTTATAACCATAAAATGGCAAAGTCATTATTGCAAGAGTAAAGCATTGTGAAGTATCAGTAAGAGGTCACACCATAGTGGCCCGATAAGTTGACATATGCTTGCTCATAGCTTTTTGGGGCCTATTCAGCTTTAGAGCTTGGCCTTGTAGTTTTATATCTACTTATATACCCTCCCTGCCCCCTTTATGACTTTGAACTTACTATATCTCCCCCTCCCTACCATCAGACAAGGCACGATGACTCATTCTCTCTCCTTGTTTTTCGGGTTGGTTTGTGTGGACCATTTACTTGTGTATAAGGCTGTTTGGCTAGAAGGTGTCTAGAGGCAAGTTTAATAAAATGCATAGGTTCCTGATTTGTATGTTATAAAAGATACTGACACCATTGGGATCGCTTTATCAAGGTTTTCAAGGCCACCACGGCCCCTGTGTTAGGTCGTATTGGCTGCATTTTAGCCTTGACGCCCACGATTAGGCCATGACACCCACTACTAAACCTGCAACTGAAACAGTGTTTGGTATACTAAATATAATGCATGAGTGTTTTTGCATGAATAACACTTATTAGCAATGGTGTGCTTTGCCTTCTCAAATGTGTACGGACACAAAGAATACAGTGGACCCTATCTACTGGGACAAATTCGTTGGCTAAAAACAGGCATGATTCTGATGTAAATACCAGCATTGTCGTCATTTAAAGGTACACGTATATCACAACTTTGGTTCTGGTCAAACTACTCATCAACTAAGTTCCTCGGTGACCACACCGGAGAATTTTGAAATGAGTGTGTAGAATTGCTTGTCATCTTGTTTTCCTTTGTAGTGCCTGTTGTTTCTTGTGTTTCAAAACAGTATACACCCTGTAAAAGACAAATGGATTGCTGTAAGAATAGTTCAGACAAACATGAATTTTGTCTTGCTTTTAAGGAAAAGATATTTCTTCCATGCTTCCTATTCTCGTTATTTTTGATTTTTCTCGGTTCCCTTTCTACTCTCTGCCATAATCCTTTCGTTATGCAGTTAATAAATGGATTGCTAAACTGATTGCTAGCGCCACTGAGAAAATGATGAAGCAGAAAGATGAGAGGTAATTAATAGGGGTGGACTGTTCATTATATTCTTATGTTGTGTTTTTTTAGATGAAAAGGAAACTTAAATGAAACTAGAACTGAGATAATTCATCAAAGGACAATTAGGAGTCTTCTTAAAACTCTAAGAAAGAATATATTTGTGCTAACCGTATCGTACATCCTAGCAGAGAGCCCTCAAATATCACATAGAAATACGCTTAAGGGAACCAAAACAGACTATCTATCCCATCGTGACTTGCTATAATATATCCCGTTACTGGATTTGTAGAATTTTTAGCTTTGCACAAGTTCTTTGAGGCGGTGGAGGTGGTATGAGTGTGTCCAGAGGTCATTTGATGCATTCAATGTTGTTACTTTCCTTTTGAAAGAAATAAGACGGGTAATTTTGTGGTGTTCTGTGCCTTTAGCCGTCTTGTGGGTGCTGTGGTTTGATAGGAGTGGCACGCCGTTATTGGTGTAAGGCATTTCATCAGGTCTGTTTGTGGGGTAGAGACTTGGCTTCTCTTCGGTTGTGTTGATGGGTTTATCTCTCTCTGATGTAGAAGGTCTTTGACTCATAATATTTTTCTCTATTTTGTAAGAACTTGTCCTCCTTTGATATTCTTATTTTCACCCTTATCTAATTAGTAAATTGTCTCTTTATCTCTGAAAGCATTTGCAGTGGATCATTGGCCTTGTGGTGCTACTACATGACATGGCAGCAGAAAGACATATAAAAGCTGGTAACTGTAATAGGATTTTGTTTCAGTTATACACTGATTTGAAATTGTGCTTCCTCTACCAGGATCAGGAGGACTGGTGAACTTTTCACTTATATCCGCACTTTGAAAATGTACGGCTGGGAAAAGCTCTTCACAAACTGGGTGATGGAAACTAGACGTTCAGAAGTTGCTCATTTATCTGTATGTAGCTATATAAATGTTTTAACGACTGTAGGAGATATTCCTCTCTATGTTTGATTTGACCTTTCTGGTTTTGGTTGCCTTCATCAGACACGTAAATATCTGGATGCTTGGTGCGTATTCTTCTGGGCTACAACTCCTACTCTTTTCTCAATGTCTACATTTGGGCTCTATGCATTGACGGGGAATGAACTTGACGCTGCTACGGTATTATTATAATCTTTTTCTTTTACAAGAATTCAGCTCCATTTCATGTTAAGTTTTCCGTAATCGCCCTCTTCTCTATCCAGATTAATTAAGCCACCCGAAATTTACAATGTTCTTGAAGTTACACTCAACTTGTGGAAATGAATACATTTGGAAATTTCTGTAAGCACTTCCCTTTTCTTCTGGACATTAGGGTCTTTGGCCTTGATTTTGTGAACATCCTAGGGTGAATGACTGTTAGTTTAGTGGTAGTCGGTACTCAGTAGTTCTGTTTTGTAGAAAAAGCAGGAAAGGCCTATAACTTAATCTTATAGGATGCAGTAGCTTATGTGTAACACTATATTTCGATAATTCTTTTTACAGGTCTTCACTTGCGTGGCGTTATTCAATAATTTGATATCTCCGTTGAATTCATTTCCATGGGTCATTAATGGATTGGTTGATGTGAGTTTCCTGGCCTATCTTCGTTAATTGGAACCTAATAGAAACTTTACCAGTTAGTAACTGATGTGTTTTTGCATTCCTGACGTTACTTGTTACAGGCCTTTGTTTCCACAAGGCGGTTGAGCAGGTTTCTTGGCTGTCCTGAACATTTTCTGAACCAAGGACAGATGTTGGCCTCATCATGTTTGAAAGTCCAGACTGATGAACCCTTTGAAAACAAAGCTATTATTTTCGATGATGCATGCTTTTCATGGTCAAGTGAAACAAATGGAAAAGAAATTTTGAGCCTGAAAAATGTGAACCTTAGTATTCCAAGGGGTTCTTTTGTGGTGATCATTGGAGAGGTAACTGCAATGTGAGATTTGTGATATTCTGTTTTAGTTTTCTTTCCTAGGGGAAAGGCCGTACATACTGCATGTCTGCATCTGCTCCCAGACCCTTCCATTGGTGGGATGGATATTGAGTTGTTATTGTCAATTTTTACATCACGATTCAGAGCCGGAATTGTATTATGCACTTGTAAATAGATAGAGGATGGGGGTCAGGCTGAGCCTGGAGCCTCCTGCTCTACAGAAAAGCTAAAAGAAAAAGCTGTTTGTTCGCTCACATCATGATCAAATCACTTGCTTTTGTCAAAGCGCAAAATTCATATTCCTGCCTGGCACTTACTTTACCTGTCTGAGCTTGTAGAAGCCAGTGCTGGGGTATGAAGGAGTGGAGCTGATGATCATTGTTTTCCTACTTGTTAGTTAGCAGTATTGTTCTTTGCTGATCAAGTCACTTGCTGAGTCTGGTCTTCTTGATTAAAGTACTACTATTATATTCATATTCACATTCTCCCCAATCCTATGGTAAGGTTGGGTGTGGAAAATCATCCCTCTTGAATTCGGTGCTAGGAGAGATGCAAGTTATCAAAGGATTGGCTCATTCAAATGGTTCTTTAGCATATGTGCCACAGGTGTGAATAAGAAGTTTCTTTTTCTTTTATCATGTACCTATCCTCTTATCTTTGTATAACCAGATTTGATGTTGCAGGTCCCCTGGATTCTTTCTGGTACTATACGTGAGAACATACTCTTAGAGAAAGATTATATTTCAGAAAGGTGAAGACTCCTCAAGTAGCATGACTGTTACTGATATGTTTATTTTAGTTTGCTGTTCAATCATTTGGTGTCTTGTGTTCAATTCAAACATGACTCTTTTAGTTTCTCTTGGTTTTCAATCCATTTTTTGATACGTTGTTGACAGTTTAAAAATGCCTCACTTTAAAGTTAAGTACCTTTTTGTTTAAAGCTCCTCAGTTTAAAGTCATTGATTTTTCTTATTAGGTATACAGATGTGCTACGGGCGTGTGCGTTGGATGTTGATATCTCACTGATGCCTGGAGGTGATAGGGCTTATGTGGGAGAGAAAGGGGCCAATTTATCAGGAGGACAGAGGGCTCGTATCGCTCTGGCAAGGTAATTATTTTTCCACTTCAACGCTCTCTGAATTGAACTCGCTGAAATGCACAAGTTGAGCATCTTTATACTCTGATTATCTCTCTCCACTTTCTCACGATTGGCAGGGCTATCTATCATGTCGCCGATATATTCTTGCTGGATGATGTCTTAAGTGCTGTTGATGCTCAAGTTGCTCGATGTATATTAGACAAAGCAATCCATGGTCCTCTTATGAACCAGCATACCCGTGTTCTTTGTACCCACTCTATTCAGGTATTCCAGTCAGGTCCTTTCACTTCAGGATTCTATTAGAAGTTGTTGCTTGTGTTTTTGCTTAAAGAATATGTTCCCGTTCTTGTTGGTACTAATTTTATCAAAAAGGGATTTTTGAAAGATTGAGTAGGCCTTGGCAAAGTGATCCAACACAGAATGCCTGAAAGGTGAATCATGCACAAAGAATGTTTGACTCTGAATATTGCATGTAATTTGCTGTATACGAATTACCAAGTGCATTCTTTGCTGGAGCTGAAGGCATTTCTTGTCAACCCATGTACTTTGTTTTTTGGTGTAGCTTGTATTTGTCTACCTGATATAGGGTATTGATCTTTGCTTTGGAATAAAAATGTTTGAATATATTTTCCTCCATCATGGTAAGAATTTCTATGTGCCAAGTTACAAACTGGAGGTGAAGTATTAACCACTTGATTCAGATCTTCTTGTTTATTCCCTTTACTAAGCCTCCTTAATGTAAAAACTGTTTTCTTTTCTACGATTGTGAACAGTATAAGGTTGTCATCTTATTTCTCTATAACATGCCGTTAAACTGGAAAATCTTCAGTAACTGTGCTTACCTTGCTGTCGTATTGGTTTAATTGATGGCCTGTGCCTTTGCCACCGCAGTTAAGGAACAACGTATGTTGCTGCAGTAAAGACTAACTATGATCAAACACTAATTTATTTTGACAAATGAGGTTGTTCTGTAATGGGCGTTTTGCATGTATATTTGTCTCTAATCTGATCTTGTGCATTTCTGATGAAAGAGAGATTGATTTCCTTCTACAAATATGTCTACCGTAGGCCATACTTTCCGCAGATATTGTTGTGGTTATGAGTAAAGGAAGTGTAAATCTCGTTGGAACTCCCACTGATTTGGCATCATGTTCAGAATTTTCTACGCACACAGCATTGAGTCCGTTGCTTCTTGTTCAAAATCGAGAAAAGACTGTGGATTCTTGTTGTGAACCTGAGGGGAATGCTCACCAAGTGACAGAAGTTATTCAGATGTCGGGAGAAGCAGAGGATAGCATTGACCTTGAGGAAAGGAAAGAGGGCAAAGTGGAGCTGGCTGTGTACAAGTGAGCAAATTTGTCCTATTTTCTCTTTGTTCAAGTCTAGTTTTCTCAGAACTTAGCTGCCTAAAGCATGTTTTAATTTTTGAATAGTATTTGTGTTCCGGTTCCTAATTCATGTGCTTTTAATATATAAAATTTCTGCAGAAAATATGCTGCCTTTTCCGGATGGTTTATTGCTTCCCTCATACTAATGTCTGCTGTCATGATGCAAGCCTCACGAAATGGAAATGATCTTTGGTTATCTTATTGGGTTGATTCAACGATGGGAGGTGACAGAACACACTATTCCTTGAACTTTTACCTGGTACTTGGTTCATTTATCCATTTTGACAGATCTTTATATTTTTATTTTTTCAATTGCAACTGTGCCCTCACCTTCGGGTCCAAAAGAACAGAAAAAGTGACTTCACCTGTTAACATCTCCTTGCTGAAAAAGTTCACAGACATTTCCTTTTCTGATTAATAAAGACACATGGGAATATGAATTAGTATCATCTGCGGAACTCCTTAAATTCTATGGGTGAGCCTTTGCTATACTACTAGAAGGTCCTGATTCGATGTATATCTTTGTAAGGTCCGATTGCCCATTAGTGAAGCAGATGGAACTTTTATGCTGCTGCCCTGATTCATTTGGGAGTTGGGCCCAAAAATAGTTTTCTTAAAGTCAATTTATTCTGTCCATCTTCGACTAATTCGGGTTCTCTAATGGCCAATTTTCTACCTTTAGTTACAATGTACTGAATCAAATGTCAAGTGCTCTTGTTTACGTTATCTTTGATAAAAGATGACATAGGCAGCCACACTCTGTCAGTCGCAAGAGACTAATATTTAGTTGCTTCTTGAATGTGCATTATAGATGTCCTCAACTCACAAAGCTGTTAGTGCACGTTCTGCAAGGAGTGAGAACAGAGCGAAGAGAGTTACATCTGAGCTAGTAATTTTCGTTTCTTAATTTATAAGCTCGTGAGCCACCTGGTTTTTGTTCTTTTTAATGTGTGTACTCCCTTTTATTTCTTGCCAGTAGAGCCTTTAAGAAGAAGAGAAGTCTTGAGGAAAGGAAGGGCTAGAAAGAATAGATAGAGTACATAAAAAATAGGTGAAAATACTGCTTTCTCTTTAGGAAATATTTTCTGTCGAAATGGACTTCTCCATTTACAAAGTTGGGTGTACTAAATCTCTGCACTGGGCTGGCCTTGGTTTTACAGTTACTAGCTGTTGACCTTCAAAACATCCCAGTAAGAAAACTCTTTGGCTATGATATAATAATAGGCTGTGTGTTTTCCAGGGAAAAGGATAGCAGGGCTTTGAGTTGCAAGCATCAATAACCATCTATTTGTGAATTATATCATTCATTAGAATTCATTAATAACATTATCTGTTTAAATCATTAACCTTGTTAATTTTCAGGTTATATTGAGTGCATTCTGCGTGATGAACTCTGTCTTTACATTGGTGAGGGCTTTTTCATTTGCCTTTGGTGGTCTGCGAGCAGCAGTGAAGGTTCATGATGCACTTTTGACTAAGCTAGTTTGCTCACCTGTTCTCTTCTTTGATAGGACTCCACGTGGAAGAATACTTAACAGGTGTTACTTCATGACTCAGGAGTATTATCAGACACCTAAACCAGGAATCTGACCTATTTTCTTTTGTAGGTTGTCTTCAGACCTTTATACAATAGATGATTCTCTTCCATTCATCCTCAACATTCTCCTTGCCAACTTTGTCGGACTTTTGGGGATTGCCATAGTCGTATCATATGTGCAGGTCCATTAATCAAATGTTTCATTGCTTGAATTTGTTTCCCGTTAATTCCTTTTCTTTTAACCGGGGGGAGGGGGGGGGGGGATGATGGTTTCAGTGATTGTTAATGTAACTCTTACGTGATTTATGCTCTTATGCAGATTTTATTTCTGCTTCTGCTATTACCATTTTGGTTTTTCTACAAGAGATTACAGGTATTCCCTTGCTCCACAAATTTAGCTTTTTATAGGGTGAAAGTTCTTTATTTAAACCTTCAACTTTGATGTCTTATTATGCAAACATAGCAAGTGGCTGTCAAAATCAAGTATATACGAGTTGCAAAATAAACCAGTTCTTCATAGGATAAGCAAGCTGGACGATTTGTGGAAGGGTTAGAGATGGTATTTTGTGTCGTTGAATATCACCTCAAAGCAGACTCATGGCCTTCTCTCAATAAACAGTATTTCCTAAGAGAGATTGCAGTCGAAGCTATCAGGAGAAAGACTTTTTACTCGAATTAGGCATCAGCTTGGATCAAATTGCATGACAAGCCAACACAGATCATCATGAGTCATGACAGTCAACACACTTTAGGTTTTCGTCTTGATGATCACTTTACCTGCAAAAATACAAAATGTAATAAGTTAACCATTATGAAGCCTGGTGTTGACTTCAGACTTCATTATGGGTATGGGAAACCCGGAAAGGGTCTCATTTAGCAACTCCTTCCTGAAGTTCTTGAAATTTATTTATTCTTAGTTTTGTTGTGCTAAAGCGGATTATCTTCAGTGTTCATAGCTTCATTGATGCCATAGCAGAAATGACATGTCATGATTACATGAAATCCTTTGTGACTATTGGCTATAACTCTTCTTATCTGTGACATTACTCAATGCCTTACATTCAGCTTCATGTTTCTGCTCGATCAATTTGCACCACTGCTGCCCTGGATAAGGTTCCAAGAGTCTTTGATCGTCATTGCCTTCAGAAACTTTGTACCACATATGTTTCGCATTCGGTTTATGGCTTATGAGTTATGACATTACCAGATACGCAGTTAAGCAGAACATTTGTGTAGCAGCCTAGGATTTAGAAAATAAACCCTTTGGAGTAATTTCTCATTGTTTCTGTAACCCTGCAAGTGTGGTTTCTTCGTCATTCCTTTTTCCTTTTCTGTTCTGTCTTTGAGTTCTTAACATATGTTCTTTTCTACAAGCTGATAGCTTAGCATATAGAATGAAATTCTTTACTTATAAATTAACAAATTTTCTACAGAATTGATTCAAAGTTGATTATTCTTTTGCTAGATCTTCTTAAAATATGACCAGTGCATTTAACCTGGTTTTTTCAGTTCTACTACAGGTCAACATCACGTGAATTGCGGAGGCTTGACAGTGTTTCTCGTTCCCCAATATATGCATCATTCACAGAGACTCTCGATGGATCATCTACCATAAGGGCATTTAAGTCTGAGGTGACTTTTATAATACTGTGAATTGAGATTTATGTTGAGCAAGTTAAGTAGTTCCATGCCTTTCTACATCATCTTAAAGTATGATGGCTATCTCTTGCTACCATTGATTTGACCATGGAGCCATGGGCTTCAAAGTTAAAAGGACTATTTGACTCTAAAATCTATTTTACTCTATAATGAGTGTAACTTCTGGGGTAAGTAATTGGCTAGTAGGTGGCTACTTAAGGTCTATCTTCGTCGTATGTAAGAGTCACTTACAGGAATTAAGTGTTTGGTTTGCTTTCCAACTTAAAAACCCTTTCCATGAACTATATCGCTCCCATGCATCACTCCTCTAACCTTAAATAACAACTTTCATTCCATTCGATTTCATATACTAAATTTCCTGAACATCTGTTTAACATTTATAATTACCTGAAAATTGCTTTTCTATGTCAAAATTATTCGAGATTTCCAATCTCGTCTATGCCTGTTAAAATCTGTACTGTTTTGTAATTCGTTTGGAAAATATATTTGTGAAGAAATTGTCTAACAACATTTTACATAAATTTTCTGAACTGTCTTTTTTATGTTACGTGTTGCTTATTCTATCATAATCAAGCTCTGTGTGCTGTTGTCCTGACTTTTTGCACTGTGAAGACTGAAGAGGGTGACTGTGGCTGCATTTTGCTTGTATATTTGAGAAGCCTAACCTCATGCTGTGTTTTGCAGGACTATTTCTTCACGAATTTCACCAGTTACATTGCAATGTACCAGAAAACCTCATATACTGAAATAACAGCTAGTTTATGGCTTTCTTTGCGACTCCAGGTTGGTCTCACTATCCTGATATTCTATAGTGCAGAGACACCATTAGTTTCAGTGTACTTTGATTTGATTGTCAGCTGATTAGCAGCACCTGTTTCATTCAATAATCACTTTACATTCCAGTGGTTAGCAGCATTTCTCATCTCATTCATAGCCATCATGGCGGTCGTTGGTTCCCTTGGAGAATTCCCTATCAGTCTAGGTACACCAGGATTGGTAAGTTTTTCTATTTACTGGTTGAAAGTTTTAGATATAAATACATAACATTCGACATGATCTGAGATCATCTTCTCCACTAACAGGTAGGTCTGGCATTATCTTATGCTTCACCAGTTGTTTCTTTACTAGGAAGTTTCTTGTCAAGCTTCACTGAAACAGAGAAGGAAATGGTTGCTGTTGAAAGAGTTCTTCAGGTATGAGCAATATCTTTAATCATCTAGCTTATAAAGTTTTACTCTTTGATACTGCACCTTACTCTCCAGATCTTTCTTTTATCCATTCTTAATAGTTTGTTGGTATTTTATTTCCTTGTTTACAAGTATATGGACATTCCTCAAGAAGAATTGTCTGCGTCTTTGGCTGTACCAGAAGATTGGCCGTATCAAGGACAGATTGAGTTTCAGAATGTTGTTCTTCGATACTTGCCTTCTCTTCCACCTGCGTTATCTGATGTTACTTTTACCATTTCAGGAGGAGCTAAGGTAAGCTTGTTATATTCTCTGCAGGTTGTGTCTATACTTACTATAAAGAACAGACAGCTTTTGTTTTGTCATATATGCCTTCTAAGATATAAGTTTCTGGTTGTTATCTAGGTTGGAATCATTGGAAGAACTGGTGCTGGAAAATCTAGCATTTTGAATGCCATTTTTCGCCTGAGTCCAATATGTGGAGGACATATATTAGTTGACGGTTTAAATATAAACCATATGTCTGTTAGAGATCTTCGCTCACGATTCGGCATTGTTCCTCAGAGTCCATTCTTATTTCAAGGATCTTTGAGGTAAAGTTTTGACTAGAGTAGTAGTTAATATTCGTGAGCTTTGATACAAAGAATTCTGATTAGCAGTCAGCATGCCAGGTTGAAAACAAGCGTCTCTTGGTAGCTTTGGAGAAAGCTAACTGTTTTAGAGGGCCTAGTGTCATTTAATGCTGTTTATATTTATACATTCATCTCTCATCTGATTTCTGAACTGGTTTTTACTACAAATGTTGCTGGTGGGAAGTCATAGAAAGAGTATTTCTATGCAGTTGGTGAACAGGTGTATAAAGTTTTGACTAGAGTAGTAGTTAATATTCGTGAGCTTTGATACAAAGAATTCTGATTAGCAGTCAGCATGCCAGGTTGAAAACAAGCGTCTCTTGGTAGCTTTGGAGAAAGCTAACTGTTTTAGAGGGCCTAGTGTCATTTAATGCTGTTTATATTTATACATTCATCTCTCATCTGATTTCGGAACTGGTTTTTACTACAAATGTTGCTGGTGGGAAGTCATAGAAAGAGTATTTCTATGCAGTTGGTGAACAGGTGTATAGATTTTTTCACATGAATCCTTCATATTTTCTATATCTGCAGAAAGCATTTGATTGATTCGAATGCAATTTTATGACCTGAGTTGCTTTACTGAAGATGTGTTCTGTTTTGTTGATCTATACACAGGGATAACTTAGATCCTCTCCACATGAATGATGATGTGAAACTTTGGGAAGTTCTAGAAAAATGCCACATGAAGGAAGAGGTACTAACAGCTGGAGGTCTAGATATCCAAGTAACGGAATCTGGAGCATCATTTTCAGTTGGCCAACGACAGCTTATTTGCCTTGCTCGTGCATTTCTGAAGTCTTCTAAGGTTGGCGACACTAAGTTCAGCTGTACAAGTCACCAACTCGATTGATTAATGTATAGGATTAGCATGAACTTCCTGGCTACTATTTTTCTCAACACAATTATGGAGCTCATTCCCAAGTTAAAAGTAATATATCACAAGATGTTATTGCATCATTACTGGATTCCTTGGACTTGAATGAGGTTTAGAAAATAAAAGTAATCGAAATGCTGGATAGATAGGTATTTGTGCCGCAAACATAACCGGGTAATGGTTCATGATGTTTCAGGTGATGTGCTTGGATGAATGCTCAGCTAATATTGATACTCAGACAGCTTCAGTACTACAAAATGTTATATCCAGCGAATGTCGAGGCATGACGGTCATCACTATTGCTCATCGGATTTCAACCGTTCTGAGCATGGATAAAATCTTAATTCTTGAGAAAGGATGCTTGGTAAGTTTGTCTTCGCTGATGTATCTCCTGAGAGTGTATACTAATCCTTGCGAAGTTGCGGTATCCTCTCCACCCTCACCCGGGTTCACCATCAATCTCACCAGTCACCAGCTTGTCAAAAAAATTTCAATTGTTTCACAGCCATTGTTGCGTTAGTTTGGTTCTATAGCATTTACTTTTAGACAAAATGATGACTGCCAGTTATCAAAACTGAAATATTTGATGTCATTAGTACGGTTATGGGACATATGAATATGTGACATATCCTGTCAGGGCCACTGTCCACCTTCATTGATCTACGGCAAGTGTTTGTAAAACAAATGAACAAGGAACCCAGAATCTGTGATCCAAACAAGTTAGAAAACCAATTTACGGACATTTGCTTCAGCACAAGTACCTTTTGTGCAATTAGTAGCAGTTAGCTTGATATATCTGCTTAGAGTTATTATCTTTTTCCCTCAGAATCTGCACATTTGGTGCCTTGAGATATCTTAGATTTGCATGATTTAACTGTTGCAATTGTTTTAGCTAATCTGAAGCTTCACAGTCACAGTTCCACTGAAGTTCATAGACTTTTGATTGTAAATATGCATCGAGATTCTAGAGAAATATTATGTCCAGTCTGTTGTCTTATTTATAAAGCAGTTAGTGTATTTTGCTTGGGACTTATATGTGATTGTCCTTGGGGAAATTGGGAAGCAATGCCATTCATGTGAACTGTATTGAATTATCAGGAGTATTGCTTGAAGAATCATCGTTTGTTCTTGTTGGTATAAATTTTGTTCTTTGTATCAGGTGGAACAAGGAAACCCGCAGAATCTTCTTCAAGATGAGCTCTCAAAATTATCAGTTTTCACCAGAGCTTCATCAATGTAAATCTGTCTGTTAAGCATTTCAATGATAGATATGGAGTGGAGCTGGGACTATCAAGTGCTAGACGTTGTACTGGTTCTGATCACGTGATCATCACATTCATGCTTACCTGAAGCTGCTCATTATACATGCTGTTTTTGTTTCAATCGTCAGCAGTAGGTTTTGCCAGCTGCGTATTGCAAATTTGCCGGAGATTTAGGGGTATGACTGTTAAGTTGTTTTGTATGTTTAGAAGTAGGGGCACTGAAGTTTGCGCAGTAGCAAAAACTTAAGTCTTTAGTTCTTGACATGTGCTGTATGTTTAGCAGTTGCAAAATCCTAGAATAGCTTGATTACATTGCTCTTGACTCTCGCTTATTCAGCTCTAGTACCATGCGATCACATAGCATATGATAAATGTATGAATTGGTCTGTCTAGAAATTAGTTCGGACTCCATTCCAAAAAAAAAAAAAAAAAATTAGTTCGGACTGATCAATAAACATAGCAAGTAAATTTGTAGGCGATCACATAGCAAATAAGTTGTTTGATATGCAAAGGGTTGCCAGAGATCATAATTTGCACAGTTCCATATGTACTGGTTCATATCAACAAGAGAATTTTAAGTAAAACATGCCATCAATTATCTTAACATATTGAGAGAAATTACTACAGACTGATTCATACATCGTTCTGTGATTAACCACCACCATCCTACTAATTGAACTATATTTTAGTTGTCTCTTCGAACAGGTGCTTCTTCGCGGTTGTCACTGCAATTGTCAACTTGTGCAGTTTTCCATCAAAATATTTGGTGATGGTAGAACTACAAGTTTTTTTTTTTTTTTTTGGTTTTGTTTTGACAAATACCTAAACTAGAAATGGTACAAGATGTTTATAACACCCGAATTGGAATGTGGTACTAATTTGTTAGAAGAGAAGGAGTATATCATAATTAGACTAGCAAAGCGCAAAGTTAAATGGAAATATTACCTCAATAGCAAATCGTTTAAAACATTCAAATTTAATTATAAACTTTTATCAATACATTGTAAATACACAAAGTAAGTTAAAAATAGTAAAAAAATAACGTAAAAGCCACCTAAATTTAATCACATAAACCTCACCTCTATAAATTAAGTTAAAGGAAGAAGAACATTTTGAGGAAAAAAAAAAAAAAAAACCCCTTTTCCTCATTCAAGATTATCACTGAACTACTAGAAGAACACCTTTTTCCAAAAATATTGAAAAAAAAATCTACTAGAGAAACTCAGAAAAAAATAAAAGAACAAGGGGGCCCACAAAAAGGGTAGTAAGAAAGAAAAAGAGCAAAATGTGGAAAAGAATAGAAAAGACCAGACATCTAAGTGTTCAGTTACTGTTAAAAGACTTGCAACTTAGAAGTTAGAAGCAGTTGTTTGTAAGACAGACAAGAAAACATGAGCAAAGGACCTGGTCTCTTCTCTGACATTGGCAAAAAAGCCAGAGGTTACAACTTACCACTTCTACTTATCCTTCTTTGTCTTTTTGCTGTCTTTCTCTCTCTCTTTGACCTGTATTATATTTCTGCAGATATTCTGTACAAAGATTACAGCTTTGACAGGAAACTCAGCATTTCTACACAAACTGCACATGGCCTTGTATGGATTTATTTAACTCGCTCTTGGGTTTTATTTGTTCTGTTTCTTTTGCATTTTTCTGGGTTTTGTTTAGTCATGTTAAATGTTGTATCTTGATGGTTGGGTTTTGATACATGCATGTTGGGAAAATGGGGTAGAAAGTAATCTTTTTTGATCTTGGAGTTGTGGTAATTTGGAATTGTGGTAAAAAAATGTTGGGTTTTTCATGGGTTTAGTTGGAATATAGTCAACTTTTGGCCACTTTGACTTTTACTGAGGTTGGGCTGAGGATTTGTATTGATGTTGTGGTGAATTTTTGATACTAAAGTGTGCACTTAGGAAAGTTAGAGAATTCGGGTCCAAATGCAATGTTATATTAATAAGCTTGGACTTTATTTCGGAATTTCGATGGTTTGGTTGGTATGAGGTAGTAAAACAAGGGAATGTCAATGGAGTTGTGTATAACTGTTTAATCTTGGGAATTGTAGTAATTCCAAAACTGTGCTAAAAAAACGTTGGGTTTCATAGATTTAGTTGGTAAATATTTTACTCTTAGCCCTTTATTGGGTTGATTATTAGTTTAAATGTTGTGCTGAATGTTGACACCGAAGTGTGCACTGAGAAAAGTTAGAGAATTTGGGTCCAAATGCGATGCTATGTTCTAAAGCTTGAACTTCAATTCAGAATTTCGACGGTTTGTTTGGTGTGAGGTAGTGAAGCAAGGTAATGACAATGGAGTTTGTGTGTGATTTGGGTGACAAATGTTCCGATTGGAGTGGAGTTAGTGGCTTGAAATTTACAATTCTTTGCTTTAATTTGTCCATATTTGTTACCACCTACTGGGGGCAAAAGCATCAACACTTCACATTATTCTTTGAGTTGTGGAAGATATCTGTCTTGTATCAACAATATTTATTGAATGAGTGACTACAAGTCACTCAATCTGACCAGTAGTAGGTTTTTTATAAGTTGATCCCGAATTGAGCATCGTGTCTATGGTTGGTCTATCATCTACCCGTTTGGCTGTCCGTAAGCTTCAAGCACTTACCTTTAAACACAGATACATGTAATACATTGCAATCTTTTTTTCCTCTATCTTTATTAAGAGTTAAGACGAAGAAAGTTTGTGTTTTAATGACTCTTTTCTGAGTTCATAATCTGTAATTTTGTTGATGTGTTCCTGATTATGTAGATTTGGTATGCCCGAGTATATTTTGTGTTTCTGTCTTGACTTTTATAATGAGTGTATGTCTTTTCTTGCTTGAAGGCCCTTACTTCAACGTCCCTGCAAAAGGAAAGTCATTCTATTGGTGACGTGGCTGGACAATACAAATACAAGAACGCAGTTATTGATTTCAAAGTTGATACACAGTCAAATGTAGGTGCTTCTGCTAGTTTGTTGATTTGTGAATGCTAAATTATGTAAACATATAATTATTTTTCCCTTGCTCTTTGGCAGATAGCCACAACACTTACTCTGACGGACATAATGCCATCTGTTAAGTCAATAGCTTCGGTGAAGCTGCCTGATTACAACTCTGCGAAGGTATATCTAACAATATGTTAATTATGCCTCATTCCTCCTTAGTCTCACAGGGGTTGTAGCAAATAGGTTTGATAAAAGAGGCGGAGGGGGAGACAGAGAAAGTAAATATGAGAAACTATCAGGAGCTGGAAGCAAGTTTTGAATTTTTTCCAGCTGCTTGCTTTTTTGAATTTTTTTGTAGCTTCCTCTGTCTTCCCTTCTAAAGAAAATTTAGTGTAGCCTTGAAAGCCCTCCAATAAGCTATCATAGAATTGAGAAAAATTGAAAGTGTTTATGGGTAGTTGTTCCCTTCTTCTACAAATTGCGTAGCTACACAGTAGGAGTTTAGTTTCAAGTTTTTTATCTTGGGTGAATGATACAATAGGCTAATTTTCCTGATGTAGTGAAAGGCCTGCATCTAGGGATATAATTCTTCTCCAACTTTTTGCTGTATTTATGCAGTAATGTGCCACATTCTTTGTTTAACCGGTGGAGTCTTGACAGCTTTGGAGGTTCTTGATCATTTTTTTCTTAAGTGTTACATGTAAAGTTCTTTGATTTTTCTTTCAGCGTGTTGGATTGTGCTTCAGTTTCTTTATCCCTGTTATTTCTACATACTGTGTGGTTATATAATACTAAAATGTATGTTATCTTGTCAGTTTGAGGTACAATACTTCCATGAGCATGCAGCGATTGCTTCATCCATTTGTTTGAAGAAGTCCCCTGTTCTCGATGTTTCAGCCACTTGTGGTACTCCAAGCACTATGCTTGGAGTAGATGCAAGTTATCATACTTCTACTGGTGACTTTACAAAGTACACCGCTGGTATAAGCATGACAAAACCAGATTACTGCGCTACTGTCACCTTGTAAGTCTCTTTGTACTGCGATGTATGCATTTTATGCTACTGCTATAAATTTCTATCTATAGAAAAACGAGTACATTAGCGTATTAGAGAGTATCATATCAAACAAACTACTGTAAGAGAGAAGCTCGCTTAAGTTTATTGTCGGAAATGTCTATGCTGATCTGATAGATGTATACTATGTGCATGAGATGAAATTTGGAATGCACACGTATGGTTCCATTGTAATTGGATTATGGTTTCAGCTTAGTTTGATCAAATTTGGTGATAGTTTGATATACTCAAACTAGTACTTTAGTTGGGATCAGTTACATGGTTTTTGTTCTCTGATATACGGCTTCATCAAAACATTTTGCTGTGACGATGTGTTATGATCCGGTTATAGTCCATACCTGCTCTTTAATAGATGTTTGTTGACCAACCAATCTGATAAAAAAATGTCCGTGTTTTACTTAAATCTTTTATGAATCCCAGGGCTGAGAAGGGTGACCTACTTACAGCATCATATGTACATTTCCTTGATCAAGTGAGGACCAGTTCAGTAGTGGAGTTTACTAACAGATTCTCAGAAGATGGAAATACGTTAACTGTAGGAGGATCATGTGCTGTTGATGATTTAACCCTGATAAAGCTGAAGCTCAATAACCATGGCACTTTTGGAGCACTCCTGCAACATGAGTTTAAACCTAAGTCAGTTCTGACAATGGCTGCAGAGTTTGATTACAACTCTCTTGACACGTATCCAAAATTTGGCTTATCGCTTGCATTAAAGCCTTGATAAGCATCTTCTAACTTGGGTTCTGTGATCAAAGTGTTTGTACCATCTGTAATTTGTTTAATGAGTTACAAGCTACAATCCATCTTGCAAAAGGGGATTGGTTGAGTGATGGTGTGACATGAAATAAATTTTGCTGTAAATTACATTTTGCTTTCTGTCCAATGTGCTTGAAAACCCTATGATCCACAAATTTCTAGAAGATGAAGCAGGCAGATCAGGAGTCTCTTGGTTTGAACCTAGTGCTCCATTTGACAAGGAGGTCCTGTATATCAGCATTCATTCTTGTTCCTTTCCCTCCCCATACTAGCATGTGCGAGAGGTCTCCAATTGACGAGCCATCCACTTCGTGTATAGCCTTGAATCCCATTCTACTGTAGAACCTTACGAGCTGCATAATTATACAACACTATTAGCTTGGTCAATTGTCGCGACAATTACGGAGAAAAGTTTCCTTTTCGGTCGGAAACTAAACCCTCTAAACACTTAACACTAGAGTAGAGGGCACCAAAGATAGCGGCTACAGGTTTCTACCTTAAAAAGAGAAAAGTTAAGGAATGTCACATTTCCTACCTATTATGAATGTGTTCAGTGTTCCTGCTACAAAATTAAACATGGAGGTTATTTCTAGCCTAATGATTACAGTTAAAAGTCTGCTTCTACTTTCTAAATTCTAACCACCCTTACGTTACTTCATCGTACTGACCTTTGCGTCTCATGATATAAACATATGATGACATAACATCCACACATAGGGGGAAAAGAGTTGAACCTTAGAATGGTAAAGATCAGTGTCATTGATAGCAAGCAACTGAGCAGTAGTACAACCGGAGTCAAACCCATGCCTGATCGCAACAGCTCCAATGAACAACCCGACCCCGAAAATCGATTTTCGCATGCTCAAAGTCTCGCTCCTCAATCTGATAGTATCCAAGTGTAGTATTTTGCCATCTAGCCATAACCTTATGACTCCTTCAGCTCTTCCAAGCTCCCTCTTTGTCTCCAAGCTTGTTGCTGTTATTCTGAAGAAGGGTCCCACTTTTTGCAGCTGTAAGTCAAGGTTTTGAGCTCTTGAGGTTTGCAATATGTCATCCATGGTTGGGATACTAGCAGTACTACTACTTACTGATAATGATATGCTTGCTGAGGCTCTGACAACAGACATGTTCGTGTTACTAGGGAAAATGATATTTGGTTGATTGGGAAACGTAAGTTTGGTTGTTGGCATGGTAAACAATTTGGTCATCTCTTGTTTATAGAAGAAGCTATTGTCACGTCTTGATTATCTTAAGGAATTATAGTTTCTTTTGGAAGTGTTTTCGGAAGCAAAGAACCAGGAACTTTGGATGCGGTTGAGTTGGACATGTTATTGGTAATTCCTTGGATAATGTAGTCCCACGTGGTGTACTGCTCCTCTCATTGCAACCATCCAGCAAAAAAGATATAGAAAAAGTTAATTCAAATTGGCCACGTACAAAAAAGTTCTCAAAGATCTCATCGCCCAGACCATTTTTATTTACATAGATCATAGATGATTAGATGGGATTATTCTTACTCATTTCTTTTTTTTTTTTTTTTTGACAATGGACCAAAGAATTCTTACTCATTTCAGTAGATGGGATTATGTGCTTAAACGGTACCAGATTTGAATTATACAACATAATATCTTATTCTTGGCTCACAGTAATCAAAAGTATATTGAATTATAGATTCATAAAATTGAAGCTTTACACGATTAAAGTCTTATGTTTTGGGTATTGGGGTTCAACATCACAGAGCTGCCCCTCAGTTCTTTGCAAGTGTGATAAAATTCTACATTCATGACTTACCTTCCCTTATCATATATACATCATACACTATACACTGCTACGCTTATTAATTATATTTACAAATAAATTGCTAAGGATTCTTATCTCTCTTCGTGAAAAACTTATCAATAGGTTGAAATTTGCCTTGTTCTGCCAAATGCTTGCGCCTTTTCTGCCTACTTTGGCTCTCAATCTGGTCTTTCTGAGTAAGCCTAACCAAAACAGAAGGAAAAAAAAAAAAAATTGACTATTACTGCTTCACAAAACTGCCTATTATTGTGTGCAAATTAGATTTATAAGCAAAACAGGAAAAGTAACTCTGGATGAAGTGTGGATCAGCTGGAAAAATCATGGATATGCCGAGACACAACGACTATACCAGCAACGGAGAAGTAAACACTATTATACAGTTGCCGCATGTCCTTTGCACAAGCATAAAATTCAGATCTAATGTGTCTGCCCTAAGATGGGTGGGTAGTCGAATTTAGGAAAAGCTGTTTCCAGCTAGAAAAGGGTAGGGGCATTATATCTACCAATTACCTCTGCTTTGGAAAATGACTCGTCAAGCTGCTACCAGAGCACTCTTCCTGCAACCATTCAGCAAGATGAAAGTCAGAGTGCTCTTGTCTCTCATCAACGAGCTCAGGAGGCATTTCAATTCCACAAACTGAACACTTGTAATCATCCACCCAGTGAAACTGATCTTGAAAAGACGAGGAACGGACAGCATTATTTTGATTAGAATTAGGACACCCTGACGATTCTGCATTATTGCAGTTACGAAGAGGTGATTTTGTCTCCCAGGACAGGCAAGCATCAAGCTCCTGTAACTGTGAGACATGCCCAACAACTGCAGGAGCGACCTGCCGGCAGAGCAAAGGGAGAAAGCAAACATAAGTTACTAAACACCCTGAGATATACAGTGAAACATGATTCTGCTTCGATAGTGCTCAAATTGAAACAGCGAAAATAACCATGTCAAGACATACTTCTGCTTGAATGTTACTGAGAGAGTCACTGTTTTGTTGCATGTTAGCATTTTCGCTTACACTGTAGCTGCTGTAACCAAAATCTGATAACTGATCGCTAGCAAACCCATCTTGGTGGACATAATCATATGTGTGATCACAACTACTAGGATCATCAGTAATGTCATACGCAACATCAGTATCCTTTACACCCAATCTTGAACTGTTAGTGCTAGTAGAAGCTTCTCCCGGAATGAAAAAGTTGGTAATGGATTTCTGTGAAGGATCACCTTTCTCTTCACTAAATTGAGAAACTCGTAGACCTGTCAGAAAACAAGAGAAACTAAACTCTCAAATATTATCTCCCAATGACAGCTGACAGGTAAAAGAAATAGCTGAAACTTAGGCGACCCCATGTTATGGACAAGCTTCAGGTCTTCTAAGATACTTGAAAGTAAGAAACCATGATCAGCCATCTAAAGATACCTCAAAGCAAGCAAAAAACAAAAAAACAAAAAAAAAAAAAGAACAAGAACAAGAAGAGGCAAAGACCATTTTACAATTCTGCCTTACACAGTGGTGTACGCATTTGAGTATCACATAAAGTAAGGCTCACCCCAACAGAATAGATATACAAATACGCAGGGCAAGCCAATTATGGGAACAGAATCAAAAATAAATGTGAACCACAAGCCCAGGGGCATTACAAAGGATCTATGACCAACTAGGACAATCTTGAAGATATAACAACTCTCTGAATTCCCAGTAGAGCGACAGCATAGTAGCCAACATATCAAATAAATTCCCTTTAGAGCGACGACATAAGAGCCATTTAAAACAAAGCCATAACCATGTTCAACTGTAGCTTTGACGGATTACTAGCTATATTTTCTCCCCACCATCCTCTTCACTCTTCAGGAATAATTATAGCATAGAGCATTCAGACAGCTTTAACTAGTAGAAACAAAACCATCAAGAATCTGTTGCATTATCAAACATTTAGGCCACAATATCCCAGCCATGCCCTATGATCTTTTCCAAGATTGCATCCTAAAGTTTGTTATGACCATTTATTGTACTTCGGCTAAATAAACTACTGGAGCCATCCATTCTGACAACGAGTTGTGCTATGTTAGCTACCACATTTTATTACAGGATGATTCTCACTAGTAAGGTTATTACTTAATTTTAGAAAGAAAAATTATACATCTATTTTCTATCGCATGAAACTGGTTTTCTACCTATTAGTCTTAGTGATGCAGGAAGTTCAGCTTTCAGTAGCTTCTTAGCATGCCACAAAATATCCTCATTGGAACATATGTACTTCTGCAATGTCACTGCTCTAGATCGAACCTGAAAAAACAGAAACAAGAATCAATAGACGAAAGTTTAACATTCAGAACTAAGAAAACGTAAAAGAGTTTACTGAATATTTGGCGTTCATGCCAGATGCATGTGTAACTACATATACAGGAACCAAGAAATATGCAAGCACTTGTTCATATTTGGAGAAGGGGAGAGGCACCATTTAGGCATAGGACAGCACCTCAAAACGCGCAGTTTTCAGTTTAAGAGTCAGAGTCCGTCCATGAAGTCCTTCCTTTTGCAAATCCGATGAAAGCATCTCAGAAAGTTCGACTGCATAAAGGATTCACACAAAGTAAACCTGTCATGAAGAGCAGAAATCCTCTAATTCTGACCACACATGTATCGCAACCTAAAAGAAGGAACCAACTTTCGGATTGATGGAGCAATAAGTATGAACTCACATGCAGAACTTCAATGTAGGAGAAAAACTTGTAACGTGAGACTTATAAGAAAATAAGATAACCCCTGGGTTGTCATAGTATGACAAGTCACTAGATGAAAATCAACAAGAGAACAAGAGAGATGCATAAAAGAATTTGATCACCAGTAATAGCCTAACAGGTAGGGGTGGGGACACCTCTAAGCTGTACTTAAAATAATAAATAAATAAAAAAGAATGCTTTATCAAGACATATCAAAAACAAATCAATGTCCTACAGATGTCCTTGTATCAATTACTCGTCAAGAAAAAACGTTCCCTTATTAGACATAGTAGAGACCTGATAATGTCCTGCAGATCTTCTTTTATCATCAAAACTTGTGTTCAGAAGTTTATGAGGCCCCTTTAGATATTAAAACTAAATTTTGATCTGCCATTCTGCGACTAAACCAATAGGTAATAAAAACTATATGAACAAAAACCACAAGGGTGTCACCCTTTTACCAAAAGAAGGGTCACCAGCACAAGCATACTATACAGCTCTAATAGCGATGCAATCTCGACCACCCAGGAACTGCCGGTGTAATCCTCCATGAAATGATCCCAATCGAAATTAAAAGCCACAGAACATGTGTGGGCATGAATGTCTAAGCCCAAAGCTCCTACGCCTTTCCAGCTGTACAAATATAGAGCCATTACTAAGTTTGGTGCTTTACCCCTGTATCTGATCCTTTTAAAATACATTGTAGCCCCCCCCCCCTCTCCCTCCAGTCCTAGGTTGCATCCATATTTTCAAGGAAAAATCTTGACCTAAAGGCCAAGTTAAAACTTAAAAGCATTAAGTAGCTGATGATGGAACCATATTGATAAAACTTGTACGTAATTACCTAACTTTTGATACAGAAAAGCTTCATCCTCAGTGGCAACGAATGTTCTCTCGTTACTCATACTCTTTCTCAGTCTTGCTTCTGGAGCATGCGTGCTCCCCAGTCCCAATCCAACAGAGAGGAAGAAGTCTGCAGCAAGTTGAAATATAGCCACTCATAAACGGTCCAGAGATTATTTACAGACACACACTATAATGACGAAAAGGCAATCTGATTGTGGACAGCAAGTCTGAAGGACTATAATAGAAATTATTTGTAACTTAAACAGTGCAAACTCGCTATATCTGTCATATAGAACTCTATCACATAGACTTCATGCAAGTTTTGGGATTGCTCAAACATAACTCATGCTGACATTTCTCAACCAAATGGTCTTCTTCTCCGATTAAGTAGCACGTAGGCACTTCAAGCTTTTGCCTCGATAATTCGATAAGACAGAGCAAGAAAGTATGCTTTTTATGTCCTATGGTATACAATACTTAAGACTCCCAGAGAAGCGGATAACAATTCAAAGGTTCTCAGTAACAAACTAACAACAGCACAATGTTTAGCAGACCAAACCTAGCCTCTTCTGCAGTGACGCTTTAATCTTCAAACTGTATCTCAGATCTCCCTATATGGTTGACAGAAAACACCTTTGACCCATTTGAACTTATATTATTCCTAGTTCTTTGTTGCCACCTAACAGCACTACAGCAGTTATAGTCAAACAACATCTTCAAGCATGACCCAGAATGAATTTTCAAGTAAACTCCTCTATGCATACAGAAAGTACTGGATAACTCCACTAACCACGGAAAGGCTTATGGAGATGACATACACACGGTTAGACACAACAGTGTAGAATTACGAAAATAGAATTGAATCAACAGATAGCAACGTGAGTTAGGATAACAGAATCCTCAGTGATTGTGTACCATGAAAATTTCATAGCACTACAAAGTCTTAATGTGCTCTGGGTAAACAGAGACTTGCATGAACATCTTCCCCAAGTTCTTCTTAGGCCTTCGTCGCTCTTTCGGGGATTGCTGAGAGAGACCCTGATGAACCTCCTTATTGAGAAGTAAATGTGCTTTCTCTAACCTTGCCCAAACATCTATGTACACCTCAAGTATGTGAAAGGGTTCCCTCCATATTCCAGATTACCTCAATTCATGATTGTTGACTGTTAGCAACTAGAATCAACTAGTATTTGTAGACTTTCCTGAAAACCCACATTTAAGGGTGTGAAGATACTTACATGGCCTAACCAAAATTCGCTTGCTAGTCAGTAAGATTACCCTTCAAAGTCAAAAGAAGATCTTCTCATTGCACATAATCAGAACCACTCCCTGATTTTCTACCTAGGCTCAAGCTTATTTGAGATGCCTTTGTCGATCAGGAAGACATAAAAACAGAAGAAAGAAATATATAATGGTATCCAAATGGGCACAAACTCCATAACCACCCAGAAAACTATAGTCATTTTCCGCAAAGATTACAGACATAATGACAACAGCAAGACATGAAGACAAGACTCTGGAAGAAACTGATCAGAAACCTGCTGATGAGCGAGAAAACAATGCACACATAAAGCCGCCTTTATGAAGCAGATCCTCGCATGTCTTAATTTCAAAGACATCCCTCAGAATATGCTCAGTAACCTTGCCAATGCCCCCAATCTGTTAATAAAAACATGTAAAACAGTTAAAACGTGATCATAACTCATAAGTTTACCATTGAAGTCTGTTTCACATTAAACTTCAACCTTCAAAAACAAGCCACAGGGAAGTAAACAAGTCTTATAATAGAGATACCTTTCGTATCGGAAGGGAGGATATGAAGGTCATTATTGCCATTCGCTCATTTGCCAAAATGAACTGTCCATTAGGTTTGTTTATGTCTGAACAAACCTATAATAGCAATATACCAATTAACTTAAAATTTGAAAAACAATACCCAGACAATCAGACAGCTAATAACAGGGCAGACAAATCATGCTGTTTCATCCCCTTCAGCAGCACAATGAAGTCATTGAGAATAAAGAGACCAGTAAAAAAATACAAATTCAATATAAGACACCCTTAAAGTAATCAAATTAACCACATTCCAATTAAAGATGACTGAATTTTATGTAATTTTGTCACTGAAGAAATTAGCTATCACGCCTATCAGTATATGTGCTTCCATATCTCCACTCCTGCACCTTTTGCAACCACCTCCCTAAAAATTGACTTATTTTAATCTACTATGTAGAGCTATTAATAAAACCGCTGCATACAGATACTTGTCAACCAAGTTGACCTATTTTCTGTATGATAACTAAAATTTATTCTTCGTGACATGAAAGAGTACATATACTATTTTTCATCTCCTATGTGTCATAGAAGACCAAGAGAGAGACAATCAAAGTAGTAAAAGAGAAGAAACGTAATAAAGACAATAATATTTCTGGCACCATGTTTCCTCTCTTGTAAACCTACCCATTCTAGAGCACAGTATTAGTTCCATTATCATCTCATGATTACTCCATCCAACTTCACAGTGTTTCCTACTCTGCAACAATATTGAAGGAGTGTCCAAAGAACATTCTTTTCCATTTTTGTTTTCCCTCCCTGCAATCTGACAAAATAGTTCTCTGCAGTTCAAAAAGCCTCTTCACATTTCTAACTTCCCAGAACGTATTATTCTAGATATCAGTCTGTATTGGGTGGTGGCGATAGTTGTTTTATGTTCTCATATATCAGTTTTCCGATACCACATCCTAAGATATTGCTTCTGATGGCAATCTGTGTAGAGTAATGACATTTATTCCATGACACATGTTAATGCATAGGAGTGTAATGGAATTATAGATTTATAGATCTCTGCATAATGTTACTCATAATGCAATGTTTTACAGCATCAAATAGGAGTTTAACAGCACCTTGGCAAGCAAACGGTTAGCTGCCACTCCAGCACTACATGTAAGACCAGTCTCTTCAAACACACTTCTCCTGAGCTCTTCAGCAACCTTCGCAATCAAGAACAAAAGGTGAGAATTTTTGGCACAAATATATAAACCCATATTCAAGAAGAAAAAGAGAAAAATGAAAAAGAAGAATTTTGTGAAATATATCAACAAGCTTACTTCATCACTAGTCAAGTCTCTAGCTCTGCAGACCTCGGTTATATCAAGGTATGCCTCATCTAAACTGGCTGCAATGAAGTTGGGGTCATATCTCTGGTATACTGGAGATATGACATGAACTGGATTAACAAGCAAATAAGAAGATATTAATGAATCAGATTTTCAGAAGCCGTCTTAAAGAGCTCTGACCTTTTCTAGTCAATGTACTATAATGAGTATACTTCTCAAAATCTGTGGGAACAAAGATTAGCTCTGGGCACAATTTACGTGCAATAAAGCCAGGCATTGCAGCACGAACCCCGTATTTCCGTGCCTAGAAGCGGAGAAACATCTTCAGATGAGAATGTCAGAAGCCTGGTCGAAAAAAGTCATTACATGCAGATGTTTATGAAAGAATCCAGGATCACCAATCAACCAATTTTCTTTTCTCAAGACTACATGATATGCCAATACTTATAAGGAACAATGAGCTCAAATTCCTAAACCTCATAATTAGCAGTACATATCATAGACATGCCGCCGACAGCCATTGGCTTGCCCTTCAGCAAAGGATTGCTCAATGTCTCAACAGCGGCATAAAAGGCATCCATATCTACATGGAGCCAAACTCTTGACAAGTCACGCGTGGTTTCCAACTCTATGATTCTTCTGTCAGCAACCTGTGAATTGCACAAACACTACCTAAGATACATGATCAAGAATTGTTTCTAAGGAAAGTACTTGGTTTTTTTTTTTTTTTTGAAAGATGAAAAAAAAAAAAAAAAAAAAAAGTACTTGGTTATTTATACTACAAACGCATAAAAAAATCTATATGTATGCTGATACACATAGTCAAAAGACTTGTCTACAGCTAAAAATAATAATTATCCATGTTTACAGCCAAGTACCTTCTGATGATGAGATATATCAGCAGGTGAGAGCTTTGCACATTGCTCACGCATGCTTTCAATTTTCTGCCTCATGAAGGCCTCCCTGCGTTCCTCATTTTCAAAATACTTTGACCCTTTGCTCAT
>CAAKMY010041567.1:0-22980 GCA_901111285.1 Corrigiola litoralis
GCTCGTGTTTAAGGGTTGCTGTGTTAACCTTGGGGAGCGATCCGGCAATATACGATTAGCACCGAGGTCGTGCCGAATTAAGCTTTCAAGTCAGTGGTCTCCACGACACAGCCTTGTTTTACTACCAGTTTCCGTTACTACTTGTTGTAAGCCGTCTCGTAACTTGCTTTTATTCCAACACGTAGTACTCCTGATTATGTGTCATGCCTAAGAAATTTGCGTCTGCCTTTTCCTTCTGGCAAGCTTCTAATGCAGATGCTCCAAATTTGTGCTATATATTTGCATGAATATCTGCTTTTGCATGCACTGAATGTAGTATTCACTGCTTATATCATGGTATGTATTGTTGTTATTATCTTTCATATGAAGAGGCCCGGCCTTTCGCCCTCACGACAGTTAGCTTGAACTCGAACTCTGCACGTACATAGCTTGCAAGAGTAGCCTTTTGTGCTATTCTTAACCATCCACTTAGAAATGTAGGCTTACGCATGGCCCAATTTCGCTTATGATTCGAGATTGCTGATATTTGGGCAGGCTTCTAATTGTGAAGTATATTCGATGAAAGGTGTGGGATGCTTCTACGTGAGGCGCATCAGTTACTAAGAATGTTGTGTCATGAATATTTGGGCAGGCTTCAATTGTTAGTCAGTCTTTCAATCTTTCATGAAAGCTGTGTCATGAATATTTGGCCATTGCGTGTTAGATCCTTATATTGTTGTATCGACTCAATTGAAACATGGGCGTTCTTTCTAAAGTTGGTTGTTCGTGTTAAACTACTTTAGCGTGAATATCATCGATCAAGCACTCAAGCAGGGAAGCAAACTTGCGAGCACCATTTGTGACCTTAGTTTTTTACAGGGTAGTAAAGTCCTTCTTCCTGAAAAGAACGAAGGGGTTTATTCATTAACTAATACTCCGTATCAAATTAGCTAAGAAGAGAAGTGAGTCAAGTGACTTGAAGGTGAACGGCGTGGCTTCTACTCCCATATCCATTATTGGTCGGAAAAAAAAAGAGATTCTTGGGATATTTTTAAGGGAGTATGGTTCTCCCAAAAAGAGTTACCAAATTAGGAATTAGGGTCTATATAACATAGTTTGTGACTAGTTTTGTTTTTAAATTAAACTTTGTCAAATAATGAAAGAAAACTACAATGAGGTTTCTATGATTAGCTAGAAAGAATGTAAACTCATTCCATAACGTTTAGTGGAACCCAAGGAATTTCACGATATTGTTATACAACTCAAAGTTGCTGATAGATTTGATCAAGAAGAAACATTTGATCTCCTAAATTTTTACAATCTCATTACATGCTCTATACAGTATACATATGTGCATCCTATATTCCAATTGTACAACTCACAAACTAACGCAAGTAACAACAAGTTTTAAGTGGATATAAATCTTTATCACCTATACAAAATGTGACACGTGGAAAAAAATGTAAGTAGGGACATCTACGCTCAAGAAGCCAATAAGAGAAGACTCCTTATCTTGCATATCCTATCTCTTTATCCAACACATACACCCACAGCAAAGCCAAGCCACCAAATTAACTGTCATATTTCATATTTCTGGCCCCAAACAGAACATCTTTCTTGTAGTCCGTAATAAGAGTATACAGGGACATTAGTGTGAGAACCAAGAGAAAGAATAGGAGACATGGCAGCCTCCTTACAAGCATCAACAACCTTCCTACAACATACTAAAGTCCCCTCAAGGAACAGCCTTCAGCTGAGGTCTGCCCCTAGTGTTTGCAAAGCATTCGGTGTTGATCAAGCTGCTGGTAGAGTGTCTCTGTCCATCCAGTCTGATGTCAAGGACTTGGCTCAGAAGTGTGTTGATGCCACCAAGCTTGCCGGGTTTGCTCTCGCCACCTCGGCCCTCATCGCCTCAGTACGTTGCTCTAATCTCTTGTCTGGACATTGTTGCTTAGATATGTGATCAGCTCTTACTAAACTAGTCTTTCACGAAATAGAATAAACTGTACTGGTGAATTGGTGCTTTTCCTGTTAAGCTAAACTAGTTTTTCAAATCCATGCAAGCATGAAATGCTTCTTTAGTAAATTCAGTAATGTTAGTAGAAGAAACCAGGCAAGAGGATCATACCGAAAGTGCCACCAATAGCATCTTCTGGTTGCGGCATATAGATTAGCCTGATGCTATTCCTTTTCTCAATTATGTTAGTGACGAAGCATGTATGGTAGATAACTATTAGATCAAAGGTGTAATAAAGCATAATCTAGTTTGGAAAGTAGATTGTCACTTGTTGGTGTCCTGAGATCGAATAATGCACCATCTATGCTCCAAACGAAGCTACAATGCTTGTGGTTCTCTTGACAATTGAGAAATGGTAACTTATTACAACTTTCTTTGCAAAATGACTAGTTATTGTCCTTTCATTATACCATCTAAAGGGTCTTTCAAGGGTTAAATGGATTTCTTCTACATAACCATGACATTCTTAGTATTATGTAGGTTAAAGTGGAAGATTTATGCTGCACTTTCCTAGATAGTACTAATTCTATTATTCTCTAGACTTACTTCAGTTACATGTTTAGCCACTCCGTAGTAGCATATCGTTTATATTTTCTGGTCCAAGTGACAGGAGAGGAAGTGATTGTATTTGTGAAAAATGTGCTATTTACAGGGAGCAAGTGCAGAGGGAGCTCCAAAGAGATTGACATTCGATGAGATTCAGAGCAAGACCTACATGGAAGTCAAGGGAACTGGAACTGCAAACCAGTGCCCAACCCTTACAGGTGGAGTCGATTCCTTTGCGTTCAAGCCAGGCAAATACCAAGCCCAGAAATTCTGCCTTGAGCCAACCAAATTCACTGTGAAAGCAGAGGGTGTGAGCAAGAACGCCCCTGCAGATTTCCAAGACGTCAAGCTCATGACTCGTTTGACATACACCCTTGATGAGATGGAGGGACCCTTTGAAGTCTCACCTGATGGAACTGTCAAATTCGAGGAGAAAGACGGTATTGACTACGCTGCAGTCACCGTTCAGCTTCCTGGTGGTGAACGTGTGCCCTTCCTCTTCACCGTCAAGCAACTTGTCGCATCTGGCAAACCAGAAAGCTTCAGTGGAGATTTCCTTGTCCCATCATACCGCGGTTCCTCCTTCCTAGACCCAAAGGGAAGAGGTGGATCCACTGGTTATGACAATGCTGTGGCATTGCCAGCGGGAGGCAGAGGAGATGAGGAGGATCTTGAGAAGGAGAACAACAAGAATACTGCATCATCTAAGGGAACTATCACCTTGAGTGTCACCCAGAGCAAGCCTGAGACTGGTGAAATTATCGGAGTGTTCCAAAGCATTCAGCCATCAGACACTGATTTGGGGTCAAAGGCTCCAAAGGATGTCAAGATCGAGGGAGTTTGGTATGCGCAGCTTGAGCAATAGAGCAGTCTGTTTATGCATATTATGATTATTGAGCTCATTTTGTTATAATTTGGAAAGGATTTCTGAGACTCTGAGGAGAAACATGAAACAATTATCCAATCATGTATATTATCATGTCTTGCACAAGTCCTTCCTCTAACTTTCAATTTGCAGTCTGAAAAAACTACTTGAATGCATCACACTAAAATCTAGATCAACCATGAGTCTCCAACATGGTAATTTGATCTGCACAAAGCAGCAGAAATATTCATAACAGAGCAAGCCCCATGAGCAACCCCAGAGACTTTCCAGACTCGGTAAGTATAGGTCAGGGAAGCAATCATAATAAAACCGAGCCATCTAGTTGTACATTAGAGATTCTGTTGATAAAAGAGCCAATGCCACATAATTTTCCTCGTGTTGTTCAGAAAATACACAGTTTAGCATCATCAAAGATAATTCACAAGAGTGAACAATTTTACGGAATTTAAATTGCTAATGATGCATAGTTATACTCTATAGTATAGCTTTCAATTTATGTCTGGGGCTCTAGCTCCAGATGATTTCATGCATTTGAATTTGAGAAACACCAACGAATCGTTTGCTCGGTTGATTACTTATATGGATGACATTAAACACGACGGTTTGCCTCCACTTTTATACCATAAAAATAAAATATATTTACCATAGTTTATATGAACCATTGTCGAAAAGATAGCCCTTGAGTTCATACTGCATGTCTGGTTTCATGGAAAACGAGAGTTGCACATAAAGCTCATGTGGGTCAAATTATTCACTGCGTTGGCTGACTAACAGCAAGCCCCAGCCTTTCAAAAGAGCTCCTGATTGAAATGTAAATATATCATTACTTCGTGATATTCTAAACAAAGTTCACATGCCTGTTTAAGGGCAATAATTTGCGAATTCTAGCTTTGCTGAAAGATGAGAATCATTCATCCAGGAGACTGATGTTCAACACCACTTATATATAACAAAAAATCTTTTGACGAAACCATCCCAGATTCAGAACTTGAAGAAACAGTACAATGTGGTTACTTATGTGGTACAAAAGATGTATGTACTGACATGCCGATCTGAGAAAAGCACAGAATTGCTTATATATATCTGAGATGAAAATATCAGCTACAAGAACAAATTTTACAAAACTTGGATTAGGAAATCTAACATCTCCTGTATAAGAGAAGGGATGTACTCTTCCCTAGTTTCTCTTCCTCCTTTTCCTACGTTTGTCATCATCCGCATCACTCTTCCTCCTTTTCCTACGTCTATCATCACTACTATCACTCTCATCCGAGCTCGATGAGTCAGAATCTGATGCAGAACTAGATGATTCTGAACCCGACGAACTTGAACCTGACGAATCAGACTCATCTTCAGACTCTGGTTTCTGTTGTTGCATTATCATTCGTGGCATGTTCTTGAGGTATTCTCTCAAATTCTCTGTTATTCCTCCAAGCCCAATGGATGTAAAGAAGTTGATAGAGAAGCGAGTATTCCTTGGGTTGTCTCTTGGAAATATTGACTCAAACGAGTCCAGCACTGCCGGATCATTGAGCCGTTCATTGAGTAAGCGGATACCAAGGTGCTCAGACAACTCCTGCATCAATAATGCGACATAAATAGATCAGCTAATGCTCTCACGAAAAAAGAACCTAGAACATAAACATGCCACTCTTGAGCCATTGACTACTATGAGACAAGTAGACAAAGAGCCTCCATAAAAATTACAGCACAGAGTAGAAGGAAGAGTAAATGATTACAACTGTAACTCTATAGATACCTGGAAGAGGATCTTGATAAAGATACGGGACGAGGAAGTGGTGTCCTCTTCTGTCAGACGTATGTAAGCTAGCACATGCCATGGAAGAGCATCAGTGCCCACCAAATGAGCAAAGAATTTGGCCACATTACGTAACTTGTTTGTTTCAAGCCGATGAATCATGGAGTATTGCTGGACAAAGCATTTCTCAAAATTCTCCTGGTACACTTTGTTAATCATACAAAATCTTTGGCCCAGCAGACCATAATATCTAAGATATGTCCTCTCTTGGCTGCAACACTCCAACAACATAACACACAGCTCCATCTGCATTCGCAATTCAAACTTAATGATGAGTCTGAGGAAGCTATAGCTTTTGACAAAGAGTACAGTGATAAAAGCTAAGAAACAGCAGAAATGAAATCATGATTTGATACTACATGCCACAGAGGAAGCAAGATCAATATAAGTCTTCAACTAAAACAAAAAGACTCAATAGTTATGAAAAATTACAAGGACATTTTTTTGTTGGGGGTGAAGGGTTGAGTTCCAAGAACATATGCTATATGTGGATACAACGTAATTCCCTAAACAGTCACAATTCGCATTTTCAAGACACAAGCGCAATCAACTAAACATATGTCAGCTAACAAAACGAATCCTACCAATAACTATATTGTTCCCATATTCTGGTGGGAAACAGGATTCTTAGGTGCTTATACCAAATACAATAAGAGTTGTGAATCAAACCAAGTCAAAGAGTGCATGACTAAGTATTCCAGTAGATTAATTTTTAAATATGACTATAAGTCTCAGATCCCGATTGGTACAAAGACACATAAATGTCAAAAGGGTTCCACAGGGTTAATTTTATAAAATGCATGAAGACGCAAGCACAAGAAAACCTTCAAAAACAGAACAGGGGAATAAGTTTTTAGTTCACTCCCATATTCAGCATAGCAACAAAAAATCCAAGGTTGATATCCAGGCACTACTAGAAGCAGTAGAATATCAACACAAAAGCAGCAAAGACACCTTTACCCCTAATCGAAAGAAGAATCATTACCTCTTGCCCTGGCTCAAGTTTGATTTTTAACAACTTGTGGCCAGCTTCTTCAAAATCAACACTGGACATGATAGTTAAATATATAGTTCTGCGGAGATTTATAAGGTTCGTCTCTGTTGCATCTCTTATCTGCATCTGTTCCTCTTCATCATCTTCATCCTCATCTTCATCATCCTCATCCTCGTCATCATCAGACCCAGCCTCAGAGCCATCCTCATCCTGTGACTCCTCTCCCAGAATGGACTTCTTCACCTCTTCATAACGTCTTTCGTTTTCCAAGAAATTAGGATCTTGCCTGAAAATGTCTGCATTTCGAAATAGTAGTGAGGCGACCATACAAGAATCACTCACAATGATGCCAGTTATTCAGATATGTTCACAGCCATGTGCGCAATCCACATGCATGCAGGAAATAAACACATAAAAACAAAGGAATCAACCCAATACCTAGAGAAGTCTCAGGATCAGTCTCATCGTCCAGGGATACCTCGTGAGTAAGCTGGTCTTCTTGCTCAACAAGATCCAGTTCAGGCCGAACAGCTGGATGCCCCTGTTAATGCAAACAACCAAAAACCATTTCAATTTTCCAGCATTGGTACAAAGTACAGCAACAAATCATCATAACTGAAATAAGATATCAAACCTGGAATTTAGCTTTTCTGATGGCAAACAAGCCTTCAATCAAAAACTGAACTCTTTTATCAATTTCTCCTTCATGAAGAATTCCACGAAAACGCTCAAAGATACCTGTAAAGAATCATCATATCAGCAAAAAAGAGCTAGGAAAGGTGCCCAAGCTGAGCGAAGCTTACAAAGAAGAGTGATTAGAAACATGTAAAACCATATAAACCTCAGACAGAGAACAAAACTTTGGGTGATCATGAGCACGCATAAAACCAATACTCTCTCCTTCATCTTTTGTTCTTTTTCTAACACCAAAGATCTACTAAAAACTGAAATCTTAGTTTTATACCCTTCCTCCAGAGTTCCATGCTAAATTATTCACAACAACAGTCCTCTGACTGTATGTTCTCCTAAAACTAACAATCGGTACTACAAGAACTCAACTGCTACACTGCTCCGACTATTCACTTTCAGCTGCAAGACAAGGATAAGGGTACGAAAACGGAACCCGACACTCCACCTACATTTCCGACAATTCTGCCAGAGACAGATATGTCAACGTGATTTCAGATCATCACTGGCTTTCAATCTCGGTCATACCTATATCGCTCTAACTCTGTTGTGCAATTCATCATGTTTTACCCATCTCACTCTAAAATGGATACAAATAGTGATGTGCTGTCGTACTCATATCCTAACTACAGGACAACTTTACTGTCCCAGATTTTGAGTCATCACGTGTCACACACCTGGATATGTATATGAACCCCCCCCCCCCTCCTCTCTTTTTCTCTGAGTCCAATACTCCCAAGTAGTATAGTTTCACAAAATCTACACAGATTCCTTCAATCATTTACACATTGCTTCAAAACCTAGGAGCCGTAAAGAGTAAAATTTGACAATTACAAAGAAGCAAGACATAGCAAGCAACAAGCTAATCTAACATTTAAGATTATGCAAGGAATAAAATTATGATAAGCAACAGCGACTCACCATGCAGACCCTTGGGACAAAGGTCCTGAAGGATGGACCCACATTCTTTGACAAAGTCAACTGCAACTTCTACACTGTCATCAGTAGGCTCCTCTAACAAAATGGTGAGCAACTCCAAAGCAACAAGCTCATGAGCAACTTGCTGGTTCACAAGATGTGCAATGAATTTGACGGCGGCAAGGAGTTGAGGCTGCACACAAATTTCAAACAGATTACAAATCTGAAGAAACAGAAGCAATAACAAAATAGAAATGGATATTCGTGCGGAGAGAAAATGTCCATATACCTTATCATTACGCTTGTAAGCTCTCTTAAGCTGCAAAATAATCCTTCTCAATATAAGCTCCCCGACTTCTGGGAACTTGGTATTGACTACAGCAACCAATGCAGCAAATACATCAGTAAAACCTGGAGATGCCATCTGTGATTTCATACATGACCGACAAAAGAGACCCCTTCCCCTAATCAAGTTCTCGCTAAACAGCTCTGGAATTATGTTCTTTATATTTGTGGCATTCACCTTATTGACTAAACCATTAATACTCTTCCTTAATGCATCCCATGTCAATCGCTGGTATTCCAAACTGCTTTTGTCCTCCACTTCTTTCATCATCCGGGCCAGCTTAAAAGGCGGAATGTAAACTCCTCCAGTCCTTCCAAGGGTAGCCAAAGCACCAGCAGGATTTTCGTCGATCCTCTGTGCTTGAGGCATTGCGGGAGCTTCATCTCCCTTGGTATCCCGACCCTGTTGCTTTGAATCAGGACCTCCTTTCTGGTACCTGTCACTCTTTGACCTTACCTCCCCGTCCTCCAGATCACGTTTGTCCCTCCTGCTCCTGTCCTTCCTTTCACTCCTCCTATCCCTCTTTCTCCTACCGCCTGAATCGGACGAATCATCCCGATACCTTCTCCTCTCTCTTTCTCGCCTGCGCCGCCTCCTATCCCTCTCCTCATCAGAGCTCTCTGACTCACTTCCTCGATGGTGCCTACTCCTCCTTTCATCCCTTTTCCTATCCTTGCCATCAGCAACTATGTCCTTCTTATGTTCCTTCTCCACTTCCATCTTCACACTAGGGTGCTCCCCATCTCGCCTGTCACTTCTCCTAGTCTTCTCACCAGAATTCTCAGAGTCACTCCCTGGACTCCCTCCCCTCTTTTGTTCACCACCTCTCTTCCTGTCCCCGTCTTGAACAATTGGCAACTCCCCATCTTCCTTTTCCTCCAACTTCTTCCTTGGCTGCTCCCTTTCGCGCCTTTCCCCTCTCCTCTCATCCATCTCCTCATCATCAGGACTCTCCGAATCACTCCTCCCACGGCTCCCCTGCCACCTATCCTCCCCTCTCTTCCTATCCCTTCCATCACTAATTGGCACCTTTCTACCTTCCTCCTCTACCAACCTCTTCTTAGGTTCCTCCCTCTCCGGTCTCCTCCTATCCACCCCTTCACCGCCACTCTCCGAATCACTCCCTCGATGCCCACTGCTCTTTCCTTCATCCCTTCTCTTCCCATCATAAGCTAGCACCTTCTCCTCTAACCTCTTCCTAATTTCTTCCCTTCTCCCCCTCCTATCCCTCTCTTTACCATCACTCTCAGAACCACTCCCTCTCCCCCCACCCTTCCTCCTATCAACCACCGCCACCTCCCTCTCCAACCTCTTTCTCGGTTCCCCTCGCATTTCACCTCCCTTCCTCTCCCTCTCCAAACCACCACTCTCCGAATCACTCCCTCTCCTCCCACCATTCCTCCTATCAACCACCGCCACCTCCCTTCCCTCCTCCTCCCTCTCCAACCTCTTCCTCAATTCCTCTCGCCTTTCCTCTTGCTTCCTCCCCTCACCACCACTCTCCGAATCACTCCCACGGCGACGCCCAATCCTCCTATCCCTCTCTCCACCATCACTCTCCGAATCACTCCCGCGACGACGCCCACTCCTCCTATCTCTCTCTCCACCATCACTCTCCGAACCACTCCTCCTCCCAATAACCGGCACCGTCTCCTCCAACCCCTTACTAGTTTCATCTCGCAATTCGCCACGCCTCCTCACCTCACCACCACTCTCCGAATCACTCCCACGCCCCCGCCCACTCCTCCTATCCCTATAATCTCCAACCCTCTCCCCCCTATCTCCGCGCCCTCGCATTTCGCCTCGCTCCCTCTCCTCACCACTCCCTCTCCCCCCACCCCTCCTCCTATCCCTATCATCATCAATCCTTCTCTCCCTATCCCAATCCCTATCCCTACCCACATTCCCCCGCCTTTCGCCACGCCTCCTCTCCCTCTCCCTCTCCCCCCCCCCCCCCCTCTCCCCCCCCCTCTCCCTCTCCCCACCATCCCTCTCCTCACCACTCCCTCTCTTCCCCCCATTCCACCTGTCCCCCCCTCCACCTCTACCACCCCCATCTCTCTCCCTCACATCTCTGCCACCACCATCACTACGGCGAAAATCACGACGATTCCTGTCTAAATCAGACGAATCACTACCCTTCCTCCCACCATTACTATAACCACCACCCTTCCTATCCCTATCCCTATATCTATCCCTGGATTGATCGTCGCTAGACTCGCTATCGTGTCTGCGAGCCATTAGAACCCTAGATTGAACTACCAATTGAGAAATTAAGATGTGTAATTGAAATTAGGGTTTATGAAATTAGGGTTAGGGTTTTCAAAATTGAAATTAGGGATTTTAATTTTAATTGGAGGAGTGAGAGTAAGACAGTCTTACCGGAAAAAATCGGGAGTGAGCGGAGGAAAGGGAGCGGGTTGGGTACACTTGCACGCCGCCTTTATCCAACTTACTAAAATGCTATACTACTAAGTGACTTATTATTGGTGTTTCATTTAACAAAAATAAATAAAATAAAATAAATAGTAAGAAAATAGTTTTAGTTAATTTTTGGGATTTTTTGAGTATTTTTGGAAGTATAAAATATTGGATTTTTTTTGGTTTGTAAAAAAACGTTATATAGATTTTTTGGGACGTTTACTAAGCTTTTCGGAAATTTCAAATATGTATGGACTCTACTGAATTTTTGGAAACTTTCATGGATTTGTGGGCAAAATCTTAAGGTTTAATTGTGAAGAGAATGGTGTTGTTGAGTGAGTGAGTTTTGTGTGAAACAGTCTCACTACATGAATTTGGTGAGACGTATTGTTTGTTTTAATTAAAAAGGCGTTTATCAGCATTTAGTAATGGATTTGTTTCCATTAAAAAATGTTTTAATTTGTTAAGTTAAAAATTGCCGACTTTAAAAGTTTTGAGAGATAGTCCCGCATAGGAAAGACATGAAAGAAAATAGTCTCATAATAGTAAAATTTCCAAATCTTAGATTTCTTTTCAGACAGTCTTCCCCAACTCAACCAAAATTAAGGGCTTATCTATTCTAGCTTTATGCTCATTACAATGACGCTGGTTTACACAAATATTAAAATGCAGTCATATAAGAAGGTAATTACCAATTATCACTCACTATAAGACATCAAATACATACATAAATCACACTGTGAACTCATGACTACAAAATTAGAGGTTTAATAATAGAGGACAATGAGAAATAGTTTGGCCATATTGTGTAGGTCTTTTGCCCATTATAATATATTGAACATACAAACATCAAGGATATTATGTGCAAAAAAGACAAATTTTAGAGTTACCATGAGCGAAATGGTTAATGTTTTTTCAGATGACGTGCCACGTCAGCAATTTAATAGCGAAAAGTTGACGTTTGTGTATAGAAGGGTACCACATCTGGTAACAAACTAACCTTGGGGAACCATGTGCGATAACTTAGTTCCGTGGGTACCACGTGCGAAATGCCAAACCATAGAGATATCCAATTTTCCATAATATTTTCAAATATAAACATGTCCTTTTATGTCATTTTCTCAATTATCAGCTACTACTTGATTAACAAATTGCATCAAATACTTCAATTGAAATCAACTACTTAATTATCAGGTGTCAAATTACAGCTACTTAGTCAGGAACTTATCAGTAATTAGTTACTTTATCAGTTTTCAGTTACTTTATTAATTTCTAGCTACCTTATCTGTCTATTTTAGCAAACATAACCCCAATGTAGTTTAGCTCAGATTCCTAATTTAGGTCAATCCACAAGTTCAACCCACTTCAATTAATTTAATTTCAATTGTACTTCATTTTTAAGTTCAAATCCTTTAAACCAATTCACTAATTATTTTAACTTAAGTTCAGTAAATTATTTTCACATAAAAAAATAGACAAAGTCGCGAATAAAAATCGAGCCCAATATTGTATCATTGGGCTTCAAAGCCCTCAACCTCAAAACAATCTCAGTGGTGAAAATTTCCCACAAAATCTCAGAGGCCTTTCGAATATGATATCAGGTAAAACTTTCAAACTTTAATCTTATGATTTACCCGCCTTTAATTTATTTAAAGATACAATCTTTATGATTTTAAGAGGTTTAATTTTCATGGGTTTTAAGAGTTTTATCTTCTGTGAGCTTCAGAAGTAAATAAAAAGAAACCCCATTGTTGTATGTATAAAAATTTATAATTGCTTGCTGTGATTATTAATTTATGATGATGATGATGATAGTAATGATGACGTTGTTGTGTGGGATTGAGTGGGATTGTAGAGTTTATGCTTCAAAGTTGTAATCTTTATTGCAAGTTTAGTGTACCAATGATTTTTGAGCTACTCAAAGTCTTGGGAGAGGCGTCTTTTTTATCGTAAAAGTAGACGAAGCCATGCAGGCCCAACAAAGGGATATATATCTCTTATTCAACTTGGGTTTGCAGTAAGCTTAATTTTATTTAGCTTCGAGGGAGATAAAAGTAGACGATTTTTTCTAAGAATTTGCGTTTGAGCTAAGTTTTTTTTTTTTTTTTTTGTGTTTAGTTTGATTTTGTTTATGGTATTTTTGTTGGTGTATTAAGGTTGCATACGTATTGGACCTCCCCGTGTATTATGTTTAGCTGTGTGGGGGTTGTTAATGTATGATACAATTGGTGAAGTTGAATTAATTTGTTTTTGATTTAAATTCAGTAGGTGGTAGAAGTGTGTGGTTTAGAATTTGGGGTATATGGGTGGTTGTTGTTGTAAGGTACAGTTGGACGTCCATAGACCGCGCTTTTAGATCAAGGGATTCACATTGTGGAGGTGGTAGTGGTTCATGCACACAACAACATGAATTTGTTATTTTGCTGATTTGTGCTTTTGAATCTTTCTGAGAGTCTTCTTGTTTCTGATAATAATAGCTAGGCTTGAAGGGTTAGTCTTCTCTGGCAAGATTGAAACTCGCAATATGATGTGTATATGCTCTGATTCTAGAATCTAGCTATAGAGGTTGTAAGCTTAGTGTTGTTGTCTTGTTCTCTCTTGTGATTTTGCTTTCAGAAACTGTTTTTTGGATGCAATGTGGTTTATGGTTTTTTCTTGTGACTTGCATATTTGGGATTTTATAGGATAGCCTACGGAGGTTTCAGATTGGTAGATCAGTAACACTAGAGTATTAAAGAGCGTAGTGTGTCATGTATCTATTTCTTAGGTGGTACTACAAAAGCCTGGTGCTTCCTATATGCAATGAAGATTAAGACTCGTGTGCAATGTAAAGAGAGACATTTGGCTGATTCCAGTCATTGGTTTTCGACTTTTTGTTAAGTTGGCCTTTGGGATTGGCATGGCCTCTTTGGGTTTCCCTCGTAATTGACATTTGCTTAAGTTAATTGGGGTTTCTGTTTTCTCCCTAGATGAATGGTGTTTGCCTGTTTGGTGGCATTGTTATTATGTTGGTCATGACAAGGTTTGTTCCATTCTTTCAGTTCCTGGTGTGCAGTATATTTGTAGAAAAGGTTTCAAATATGACTAGGTCTGGGATATATGCTTATGATGATGACCTTTTGCCTTATACTGCCATATAGTCGTCTTATTGCATGAAGATAGATGATGTCTTATAGAATCAATTGCTCTTAAATAATCCTTACATAGTATTTCGATCTAGATAGCCCAAACCTTCAATTAGATTCTGGGTTCAAAACTTATGTTCATGGGCTGCAGCTAGTTATCCTTGTTGCTCTTGCATTAGAAAGATTGGTTTATTTGTCTGCTCCTAGTTTGTAGCCGTATAATTCTCTTGTTGCATGAAGATAGTTGAGATGTCTTATAGGAAAGTTGCTCTTAAATGACACTTCTACAGTATATTGTTCTAGATAGCACTAACCTTCCAATCTTCCATTAGATCATGGTTCATAACTAATGTCATGGGATGCAGTTAGTTATACTTGCTGCTCTTGGATTAGAAAGTTGATATACTTGTCTGCTCCTAATTTGTAGCTGTTAACAAACTATGATCACGCATGTTATCATGTGAAGAACCTTATGCCATGTAAATTCTTATGAGCTGTAGATAGAGGATGAACTGCTGTGTTTGTTTACATTGGGTATGTTCCGTTCTTTCAATTCCTGGTGTACAGTATTGGCTCTGAGATATTTTCTTATAGTGACCTTCTGTCATCTACTGCCGTATATTTCTCTTGTTTTATGAATTTAATAGATGGCTTATTGTTTAGTTTGTACTTTTTATGATAGTTTTTACAGTTTTTCTTAAATAACCTTAACGAAGAATTGCTGATCATTGTATTACACAGTTGATTTATTTTATGTCTGCTAGTTAGTGATGGCGAACAAACCATGATCACACATGTTTTCCATGTGAAGAACCTTATAGCATTTACTCAATTTTGAGTTGTGGATAAGGGTGTAACTTCTATGTCGGTTTGTTAAGTTTGTTGTAAAGTGAGCATTCACATGTTCAGATGGAAAAAAGTGTTTCCCTGTTTTGCTCTATTTTTTATATTCCTTGTTTTAGGAGCGTATCCTTTTGTAACTGATGATATACTTGATGTGATTACTCCTTTCTGTAGAAATGATACTCCTATGTAGATGATATGGAGAATAGTTGGCATAATGATCTTTCTTCTCTAATTCTCTTTAAAACTAGTAGATGTGTTATATTCTTATGCTCATGCTGTAGGTTTAAATATATTACCAATCAATTTGACCAATTAGCTTGTCAGTAGGATTAGTAAATTTGACCATAGTTACAGAGGCTATATAGTATAAGACTTGAGTCTGATTCACAAGGCACAACTCACTGTAAAGGCTTACATCCTCACATACTAGAACCCCACTTTACTCTCATCATTAAGTCAAGTTCCTTCCTTTCCTTGAAATGAAGTAATAGGAAATTTAGGTCCTCTATATTTTCTGGAAAAACTGACTAATGAGTACTTCTGGCAATGTACCTTTTGGCCTTACATTTCAGGAGGAAATTGATTGAACAACATGAAATCTTAGAATAGCAATGTGATTCTTTATCTTTACTCATATTTTTTTCTTGAATTCACTAGTGATTTGCCTATACAGGGGGTGGAAGAATGAGTTCACAACAAAACCAGAAGTTGAATTTTGACCAGTCCCTCTCATTTGAGGATGTCTCTAAGTTATTCACTTTGCCCCTCTCTGAAGCTGCTGAAATTCTCGGTGTTTCTACAAATGTTTTAAAGAAACTATGCAATGAGAACGGTCTCGAACGATGGCCACATCGTAAATATTTGGCTGGAAAGAGCATTGAAGAAATAAAGAAGGAAGCAGCTATTGAGAAAAGTAAGGTGCTAGGAAGAATTTCACAGGCTGATAGGCAAAAGACTAATGTGGCAACAGTTTCAGCTCCCCCAGGTTTTCATGGCAAGGACAAAACTTCTAGATCTGCTTCAGAGATGTCCAAATCGCAAGGTAATTCGCAGCATTCAGGTAGCAAAACAACTCATACTCGGTTGTTGCATCAAAGGCCTGCTTCTGCCTTAGCCGTACAGATATCTACCTTAACTGATGATGAATTCAAATACGGATTCCCCTCAAGCGGCTTATCAAGGTCCATAAATAGATGGTGGGGAAGCGATTCTGATGGTAATGTAGTTCCTATGGATGAACCTAAAACTACTTCAGATGTCAAAGAGGCCTCTGGTGAGATAAAATCTGACAGCAAAGTGGAGAAGTTAGGCAGTGATAAGCAGGAGAAATTTACATTGTCTGCTGTCAGGAAACGAGCTCTAGATGAAGGACAGAATGCACTAAAGCTTGCTGTTTTGAAGAGATTTGGGGCTGCTGAACTGGAGAAGGATGACAAGATATTGCTGCGGCGATTATTTCAAACAGATTAATGCATGGGCACCTGATTGCTTATTTGTGAGTTGTAGATTGTTCTCTGCCACTACAAGTTCACAGGGTTAATATAGTTTGTTACCTCTTTTGTCTTATTACCTCAGCTACTGAACACTGCTAACAATACTGATAACCCTGGCTTAGTCGGTTAATATATGCAGCGGCTGGCTTTGTGAATCGCTAATTTTTTGGCTTAAGCTTCACGAATTGCTAATCACTATAATGTCAATTGGGATTTCTTAATATCCTGTTTCTATACTTGCCCATCTTTTATAAATCATGTTGCATTTTGTTATCTACTCCGTATCATACATTTCAAGGTCTAGGTGTGCCAAATGGCGACAATAAGCAAGCTGCTCGCTGGTTGAGTTCTCTGAACCTATCTGTCTGCTTTAGTCCATCCATGAGACACGAGTCCACAGTTGTAGATAAAGCAATCCTGCAAACTCAGTTAAGTTTATACTTTGTTGTACTGATGCACCGGGAATAATTTGATATGGGGAGAGTTGTTCTCTGAGCCTCTGCTCTGCAGTTGCTCTGTCATTGTTTTCGGAATAGTTCGTTTTCATTTATTTACGAGACCATTCATAAATATTAACGATTATTGCATCCCAACTAGCTCTATCGGTGTGTCAGTTTTGTCAGGTCGGGTCAGCTTTTCCAGGCCTGTAAGCGAGCAAAAGAAGTCAATATTTCTGGTTGAAAAATCATTATGTCCAGCTTGGACTTAGGAGTAAGAATGTAACATTGCATATTTGCATATATCTAACTTATCAAGTTCGTCATCTGCTAAATGTGTGTTATGTTGGTGATTGTGGTGCTGATTAAATTATATAATGGTGGACACCTGATCGAGCCACTTAGATCAGCTCCTCAAGGGGTGCTTTTAGCAACATTATACCAACAAGGGATATGATCTTGACAGATGCTTGGCTAAGTATTAACAATTTCTGACACTAAGTCAGTAGCTTGCTTAAACACAACACCATAAAGATAAAATGTTAATAATATAAATTAGCACAAAGATTGAACAAGGATGATCATGATTCATCTGGCTGTCATTAGTTTAACTTATAGGCCACAGTTCATTGTTCCTAGCTGAGGTAAAGATACACGTAACCTTGAAACAAAGTATCATATTCTAATCTTAATCCCATATTTTGTGGCCTTATTGTCCACCTTATCACAGACAGACGTACCGTATGATTAAGCTTAAAAATGACCCACATGGGCGCCTCTTCTTAACTCTCCTTGTAGCTCATGTCCTTTTCTTTCACTGTTGTGGTACTGAAAATAACCTAACATGAGCAAACGGGCTAGAAAGCACCAGTATTGAAAGGGACCACAAAACCCATTTGGGAAAAAACGTTTAATCACACATGCTCCAACTTAAGTCAGTAAAGTTTATCAGACTATACCATAACACTAGTACAGTAGTACTCCTATCAAAAATATGGTTTTGGAGCTGTTAACATTAGCCATTATCATGAGCAATGATTTTTACACTCCCCCATTTGATTTTTACACTCCTCATGTGAGAGGAGTAGATTCCTGCACAGGAATATGTGCTTTCACATGGAAGAGGTGAGTGAGAGTGTAAAAATAAAAATGGGGAGTGTAAAAATCAGTTTCCCATTATCATGTCTCTTAGTAGAAATGCAAAGAATGTTACCATACATGATACATGAGAAAAGTATGGTATTGGATTATATATAGCTTATGTAACGTAATTTATTTGTCAACCGAAAATCTTTTATGAGACGATCTAGTTTTATGTCTAAATTAGTGTTTGGGCCCGGCGTTGCTCGGATTTTATAGATATTCATAATTTTTTATTTTTTTTTCTTGTCATCAAACTTTCCAAGAAAAGATACACTTTTAGTTTTCATTATGAACGATCTTACTAATGTTATTAGTAATATATTAATTACATTGTGAGTTAAATTGAAATATTTATTACTATAAACAATATTAAATGACAATTAAGATGATTTTAGGTATGACAAATAAAGTAATGACATGTGGATGTTGATGTGGCGGAATATCGTGACATGATGACTTGGCGCAATACTGTGACATTAACGCTTTTTTAACAATATTGTATAGATTCAATTGTTTTAGAGTGGTTATTTGTTAAATTAAAGTGGTCACTTTTGTACATATGATGATAGGGATCACTTTAACTCAATTAGTGATCGACTATATTTTTTTTAAAGGCTATAAATAAACCAGCTGTTTTGATAATTTGTGATTTGCTGAATTACGGAAAAGGGAAAATCTCTGGAGCATCCTGTATTGAGCATTGTGCTAATTATCAGCAGAATACTATGTCCTTTACTATGGTATACTGTATTACTAGTCTAATCTGGTGCAGTGGACTAGTGGAGACACCCATAAGATAAGGACATGCCCATGACTTTTCTTAATTACTTAGCTAGTACTATATATGGACCAAGCTAATGAGATCAGAGTTATAAGGGTGATATAGAGCCAAAGATCTTGGGGTGTACAATAGGACAAAGGATTAGTTTTGGTTTCTTATATTGTATGTGTACCACCGATTCAGTCACGAGGGAGTGAAATACAAACGAATTTGGACAAATTGATGCCCAATTTCAGCCGACAAATGGAACAATCCATATCCGTTTATGTTTATTTCTTTGAAATCTACAAGGTATACTGTATACACTTCTACGATACTGTTTTTTTTTTTTTTGTCTGAAAAGAGCGCACTAAGTCGCGGGTAAGAATCGAACCCCTAACCTTATAATTGGGGTAAAATAGTTCCAACTACTTGAACTAGTTCTCTTCTTTCTACGGTACCGTTAAGGAATTTAACTAGCACAGAAACTCACTTGGTTATGAGCTAAATATCAGAGAGACGTGACCAAATTTCAGATCCCTTGAAAGAAAATCTAACTTTGTAGTCTTACTTAGAATACAAATCTTATTGATCATTAGTATGTGTAAAGATTCATTAGCAATGAAAGGTATGTGGCCACTTTTTTTCTTTTTCCTTTTGAATACTTAAGATCATTAGATAGACGGTCCATTATTGTTAAAATGCACGAACTTACAAGGAGCAAAAGTTCTCAACTTAAGGCCGTAACATATTCCACCTTCACAAATTAGCATCCAAAATTCCGAATGGCCACTCCTTAAGTAACCCTAAATGTACAAAAAGAAATAATTTAGTATTTACTTTAAATTACACCTAATTATATCTTGTGTTAAAGTTCTTAATTTTCATTAACAATGTAAAAAAACACTTTTGTCCATAAGTGTTAAATGGATTTGATTTTAAATTAAAATCAATTACTCTTAACACCTTTATCAGTTGTACTAACTAACAAATGCAGATCAACCACTAGTGACAAAACATTCCCAACAAATCTTAACCAAAAATTATGCTCTAGACATGCCCATTGTTCGTTTGAAATTTCTTGTTTTCGACATATGAGAGTTACCATAGTGCCCCTAGTTAGTACTGCAAGTAACCATTAAAAAATACCATAATCTGCTCTTAACCTTCATCATAGCACAACACGAGGTATATCTCAAAAGTAGAGTAAAGACTAATTAAGAACAATTATACCAACTCGATCATTTCACTCAAAGATTACCACTGATTCCCATCATCAATGCCTTACAAAATGGAAAATATTATGAGTTGCATCTTCTCATTCATGATCAAAAGTTGGACAAAGATCTGAACCAATTCACGTGCAACTCACATGAACAAGAACCCAGTTAGCAAAAGTTACAGTATACCCCAAAATATTTACTGAGTTACATTCCCCTACACTAACACCTACCCTTATTTCCACCCCCTATATACACTAAAACAACAAGGAAAAATAACTACGGTAACTGATAGCGTGTGCGTGGTTTGCACGCTCTTGCATACTCGAGCACACCAAAAATAGCGACTACAGACTAACAAACTCTAACAACTCTGTCAGAAATCTGTCAGTGATGCATTGGCCTCATCATCAGAAGAAGACGAAAAAGAACACGACGGCGGCGAAGGCGGAATTGACGGTGGTGCCCTTAACTTATTAAAATACTCCCTAACATCAAACGAGGTCATACTATTAAAACACCCAACAACATCCTCATCATGCGACGGAACATACGGCGGTCGCATAACTTCTACAAGTAGGTCCCACCTCAACCCCTTAAAAAACTCATGCTCCTTAATCTCCTCCGCCCCTTTATAATGTCCCAACCTCTTCATAGGATCCTTCTCCAACAGCCGTTCGATCAAGTCAATCAGAGCCGTCCGCTCCCCAACGAACTCAGGCTGCTTCATCAACACGTTTCGAAACGTTTCTTTCCTGTTCTTCCCGCGAAACGGGGTCTTGCCGTACAACATCTCGTACGCAAGCACCCCTAGGGCCCACCAGTCCACCCCGAACTCGTGCCCCTCGCCGCGAACCACTTCGGGGGACACGTACTCCTCGGTCCCCACGAAGGAGTTCGACCGCTTTCCCCCCGCGAAGCTGAGCCTTCGCGGGGAGACGCGGGCGGACTTTGTTTTTCTCACGCATGTGTCGTAACCTAAGTTATTATTACCACCTGCCGCGTACGCGAAGATACGCGTCAGGTGGTTGTTACGCCTCCGTGGTATCAACGGAAGCGTAACGGGTCTGAAGTCCCGGATTACCTCCGGGTCCGAGGCCTTCTTTTTCTTTATGAGCTTCCTTGAAAGATCAAAGTCTGTCAGGGTCACGTGACCCGAACTTTGAACAAGCACGTTTTCAGGTTTCAGGTCCCTGTACGCTATCCCCATGCTATGGAGATGCGCCAGAGCGCACGCAATCTCGGCCAAGTAGAACCGGATTGCGCACGGGCTGAACACGTGATCAACCTGATGGTACCGGAGTGAGTTAAGGTCTCCACCGGAGCAGTACGGCACGGCCCAGCCCATCAAATCATCGGCCTCGAAGGAGCCCAATAGTGTGGGGAGGAAATTGGACATGTGGTTGGAGCTGAAGGAGGAGAGGACGCACATTTCCCACCTTGCGCGGCGGTCTGCGTCGTGTTTTTGCGAAAGGGAGCATTTTTCGACGACTTTGAGGGCGAAAGGGGACCGGATGTCGGGGTCGGTAATGTGGTTGTAGGCTAGGAAGACGGTCCCCATGGCGCCTTTGCCGAGGATTTTTACGGCCCGTATGTCGTCTAACTCGAGATTGTGTGTTGCTAGGTGGTCATAATGGTGGTCGAAGTGGTGGTGGTTATGGTGGTTGTGATTGTTCTCCATGTTTTTGTGTGGTGATACTTGAGAGAAGGAAGGAAGAGAATGAGAGGAGGTGATGAGGGAGTTGAGAGAAGAGGGATGAGATATAAATAGTATGGAATTTGTATGGAGTGAATGATGGCGTTGTTTTGATTCGGGCTTCTTTTTTGTCTGCGAGTCTAATGTGTGACTGTCTGAGTGTACGTAGTTTATATACAAATAAAAATTGGACCTTCGTCCTTATAATCCAACTTGGTTAAATTTGTAAATCCTTTGTCAATTCAATTAAGTAAATATGAGTAAAATTCTAATGTAATTATTTGTTTTTTTTTCACTATAAGATTTAGTTCGGATTCGAGTCGGGTAGGATCATTAGGTCAATAAAGCTCTACCTTCAAAATGTAACACTACCCACCTATTGTTGATGAGTTAACGTAATTATATGTAAGTGTACGTATTTTGTATTTTCCCATATGTTAATTTAGCCTCTAACTTTCTGATCGAGATAAAATGAAATTTTAATGATTAAACTTAAACTTTGTGATTAGTGTTCTTACTTGTTTATGAGAAAGATTAGCTAATAAGTTTATACTACTCCATTCCAATTGTAGTACATGTGGTTGATTGACGGAAAGTTTTTTTTGTTAATTAATTATGGGTTTTTGGCGCTAATTATATGGAATGATTATCGAATATAGACTACTGTAAGAGTGCAGCTAACATTTGCTGCGCCCTAAAAGCAGAGTTTGCCACCTCATCTCATATTGTGCTTGGAATTTTGTCTTAGATAAATTGGTACCTTTGGTAGCAAGAATGCTTCCTTGTTTTGTTGTTTTGGTGATGTAGATAATGTTATTGTAGCTTAATATAATTGCCCTTTCATTACAAAAAAAAAAGAAAAAACAGGTTTTTCAGGTGAGGGGGTTTCATGGTTATATGATTCTTTTTATATTCAAATTAAATTGTTATAAAGTTTTGTGTTTACGCTTATTCAGTTTTACTTTGGCTTTGTTCTGACTTCTGAATAGTAAGCAACGAAGCACAGCTCTGCAGATTACCTCATGTGGTGAGTTGCACTTGTGTCAAGTTGTGTGTTTTGGTGCATAGTACTGTTATGTTTTTTCGAATAGCGACAAGATAAAATAAAGTCACACACGTGTAGGCATTAATGAAACTAAATTCGATTAGTTATCATAGCCCATCTCCCCATTAATGCGGATAACAGAAAGATATCAAAAGATAAAATGGAGCTTTTTTTTTTATGTATAATGTCATCACATATACGGTGTATGATATATGTCAGATTTGTAAACAAGCCGAACAGACTGACTATCGAGGTGTTCTCATACAGTTCTTGTAACAGGAGCTCAAGTGCAAACGAGTATAGAAGTTTTGCATTTGAGCTCGATTCGATACATTGTTGTTCAACCAAAATATAATTGAGCTTTTAAAAATATTTGTCGTCGCAATAGGCTTTTCTACTCAGCCAAAACAAAAACTCACACCACAGAGAAGTTAAAATGCTTTTACAGTACTAAACTCATACATACAAGACACAATCAAGTTTTAATCAAGCTATCTGTGAGATAATGAGAATGCTTAGATAATATTAATGTGGAGGCAAGACCTTAATATATAGTACAATAGAGTTGGACTAAGGTCCAATACCTAACCCTAATATTCTAG
>CAAKMY010041569.1:0-11558 GCA_901111285.1 Corrigiola litoralis
GACAAAACCGATGGTTTAGGTTATGACTAGGCTACTTTTTGCCCTTTTTCTTGTTCCATACTCCATTATATGTGTCTAGGATGGCTCCGGCCAATTTTCGTCCAATTCCATTTCGGGGCTCGAAACGAGGTTTTTGCGTGGGTTATATAGTCCACAAAAACCTATTTTTTGAGTCGATTTTTAATTTCCCGGAAAATGTTTTGAAAGTGACCAAACATGCTCTTAAGGTCTATTGAAGTATAATTGTAGCATATGACAATGTCATTCATTTGTTTTGATAGTTTTATGGTGTGATTAACGCTCATTTCAAGCATGTGCATAATGGACAAAACCGATGGTTTGGGTTATGACTAGGCTACTTTTTGCCCTTTTTTCTTGTTCCATACTCCATTATATGTGTCTAGGATGGCTCCGGCCAATTTTCGTCCAATTCCATTTCGGGGCCCGAAACGAGGTTTTTGCGTGGGTTATAGTCCACAAAAACCGGCTTTTTGGTTCGATTTTTAATTTCCCGGAAAATGTTCCGAAAGTGACCAAGCATGCTCCTAGGGTCTATTGAAGTATAATTGTAGCATATGACAATGCCATTTCTTCGTCTTGATAGTTTTACGGTGTGATTAATGCTCATTTCAAGCATGTGCATAATGGACAAAACCTGATGGTTTGGGTTATGACTAGGCTACTTTTTGCCCTTTTTTTTGTTCCATACTCCACTATATTTGTCTAGGATGGCTCGGGCCGATTTTCGTCCAATTCCATTTCGGGGCCCGAAACGAGGTTTTTGCGTGGGTTATAGTCCACAAAAACCGGCTTTTTGGTTCGATTTTTAATTTCCCAGAAAATGTTCCGAAAGTGACCAAGCATGCTCCTAGGGTCTATTGAAGTATAATTGTAGCATATGACAATGCCATTTCTTCGTCTTGATAGTTTTACGGTGTGATTAATGCTCATTTCAAGCATGTGCATAACGGACAAAACCGATGGTTTGGGTTATGACTAGGCTACTTTTTGCCGGTTTTTTGGTTCGATTTTGTTTTCCATAAAATGTTCCGAAAGTGACCAAGCATGCTCCTAGGGTATATTGGAGTATAATTGTAGAATATGGCAATGCCATTTCTTCGTCTTGATAGTTTTACGGTGTGTTTTGCTTCCTCGCCTTTGTTGTCAGCTATATGGATACAGGATACTAGTACTGAGTCTAAGAAACCAGCTAAATATTCCCCAACGAAGTTACAAACTAATTGTCGACTGACTAACGCAACCACCTGCATTGTTGACTACTCAAGGAAAGTACCCATCCCTCTAAACAATAAAAATATAAAATCTTAATTCTTCTAGTGACTTTGAAACTAATTACAAGTGAGGACCAGGATGGGAAGCAATGAGAACACAACACAGATTTTATGCATAGGAGTCGCCATGAAGTTCTTATCCAATGGAAAGAAACAATAGTCCATTCTAGCCAAAACAACAGTTTCAATAATAGATGCTTGAGTTGTACCTAATTATTTTAAATGAGTTCGGTTAAAAGTAGGCAAACTACTAATACCTATGAAAGCTGGGTTGTATTCATAACTTAGAGAGAGTTATTAGTCTCCAGTACTCTCCACCCACTTAAAAAATAAGCCGTCATTTGTCTATACCACTGTTTTCGCACCCAACACAAGACTCTTCACTAAAAGCCCAGCATAGGTACAAAACACCTAAATCCCTTTTTCTGCATAACACCTTTGTTAGCCATCATAATCTGTTTTGATCTACGGGAACCTGATACTTAAAACTGTCATCTGGTGAACTGTGCTTGAAGGATCAAACTCTTCCCATTACTTAGCTTCGTGGCCATTATCTTTTAGCAGTATTTCTAGTTTGAACCCCAACAGTTTCAATCTCTTCTTTCCAATATCCCCAGGCTCCAAATTTTGGTACATTATTTGAGCAACACTTCAAGGTTCCTACAAGAAGGAGCTATTTGTACCGATATTCAGATGTATTGAAGCAAATGCTAGACGAACTGAACGGGAACCATTATGCAATTACCATCTCATTTGGTGTTCCAATATTCACTTAACAAAAAAGGTGCAGCTATTCTGATAGGAGTCAAGGACAATATCAATTCCTACAATTCATATTAGCAATATAGTGTCAAGATTAACAAATAGTCAGCTCTATCTTCTGAATGACTAGGCCCCGCAGCATTCTAAACTGGCAAAGAGATTGCTTTGTGCCTCTGTGGAACATTAGAGATCTCAACAACCCTAGAAATTACAAGTTCTCAAGCAAACAGTCCAACTAACATAAGAAATTCACACTTAATCATTAATGATCCATTTTTGGTCATGACTCATGAGACAGCAAACCGTCAAAATCAATTACAGTTGTTTACTTACAAAGACTACAGGAGCGTCACTATCATATATGAGGTGAACTTATTCAACTAATTCATCACTAAAATTCATGATCAAACTTTCAAAGGGAAATAAACTAATTTAGCCTATATTGCCCTAAAATGAAACTCCGCAAGGGGGACGGGAAGGAAGAAAGAGAACATTTCGATATAAAATAAGACTCCACATTCCTACAGAAAATAAGGAGCAAGAGCTCCACATGTTGAAGTGGTAAGTGGGACATAAAATGAACTACATAACTATTAAATTTAAATCAGAATGTCTCACTTAACTAGTCTTCACTATTCTGTGACCTAGCAATTCAGTTAGCTGCGCTTACGAAACGGCAATAACCCCTATAAAAAAAATCCGCAACAGCAGAAGCGAGGCCACAAACATCTGATATTCCCTATCCCGCCAAAGGCAGAACCCTGTTTAAACGCTCGTCGTGGGAGTGACATATATGATATACTATTGGATAAGTATCAAGAAAGAACCGAAAAAGTGGAAATAAGCATAGATCTTGTAGAAATGACATCTTAAAAGAAAAGAAGAGAAGAAAAGTAATAATAGCAGATATCTCATGAATTTCTATGTCCAATGGAGCAAAAGATTCACTATTCTTTGGCTATGAAGTATAGTGGAATAAAGCATAATGGCTCACTAAACAGTCTACACTTCTTATGTATTGTGAAGGAGTAGCCAGTGGTTGCATCTCTTATCAAGGGTCTCACGGAAACAGCCTCGTTGTTACCACAAGAGTAAGGCCTTAAGGTCACGTACATCCCCCCTCCCCCCCACAACACATCTGGGTAGGTAATTTTGAGTAGTAAAAATTTCGTACGGTATGGTAGTAGACGTAATAGACCAAAAAAGCTGTAGTAAAGGCTAGACTCTCGACTACTATTCTTCTTTCATGGAACTATACTGTTGTTACCGGTAAAAACGAAATGGACCAATATATACTAGCTTTGGGATCCTACTCCATGTAACAAGAAAGGTTGCTAATTATGTCAACCCAAAACCGATCACCTTCTAGTGACTTATCTACACAAGATAACTTTTCTACTGAAGATGAACGATCAGACAATAGACTGAAGAAAGACAAATCGGCCACAACAAAAGGAAGTATTCAAGTTTACTGTCCCTCTAATTGAGCAGGGTGTCTTCAACGAGAACATTAATATTTATGAGCACTGCTGTTTAAATTGTCACTGACAACTCTATATTCTTCAGCAGTTACCACTTACTAGAACATTCAGAATACCATGTGACAACTTTACAAAAGAAAATATAGTTGACCATCTAAAAAAGTAACAGAATAAAAGTAGAACTTGTCGAAAATATGACTCAAAGAAGAATAATGATCAAAAGAAAAGTCTTTTTAAGAAACCAAAAATACCTTGACACCAGGAAGTTAGTGCCGCGAAAACTCGGAACCAAAAATTGCGATGATAGATAAAACTCCAAGGGGGGGTATGTGTACAGATTAGAAATGGTTACTTAAGACTAGTTAAGAGAAAACAGCGGTTGTGAAAGCTTGGGGGGGAAGGGGGGGGGGCAAAAGTCACTCGCAAGCAAGTGTGCGTGAACAGATATGTAGAAATGGTTACTAAAGAGAAAGCAGCGGTTGTGAAAGCTCCTGAATATCAACCCAAGGAGTATCCTTAAACCCTACAGAACTACCTTAATAACAATACAAAGAGACTCATAGTGAAACACTTTGCTTTGCAATGCCCGACATTATACTTTGACACTCAAAACATACAAGAGATCAACCGAGTTAAGTTGAGCAGTACGCACAATCAGAACGCCGTCTAAAATAGAAAGGATATTATGACTTGGACATACATGAGACACTTGAATACTTGAAATAACAAAGACGAGCAGGAAAAGGAGAACAGTTTCCATCCTGATCAACTTAAGGTTAACCGTTAACTTACAAGGAATAGCTTATTTAAGAACTTGCAACCAAGCTATAATAGTGTATCACTACCACCAACGATTAAAAACTAGGATAACAATAAAATCCTCTGGTGAACTCATCCTTTCTAATCAAGCAAGAGAAAATCGCCGTCTTCTCTTAAGGCCACATGCACATGGAAATCACCAATAGCCTCACATTGTGAAGGTTGAGGTCCATATAATGGAATTTCTGATGGTCAGATACTCTAGTGGCAAGGTAAACATATTGGTTCAATGCAATTTGCAATTTTTTTGTATAGTACTACCAGAAAACGGAAGCAATCAACTAGAAGACATTGAGCTTTATCAAAAAATACTTCTTCTCCCCCCCCCCCCCCCCCTTTCCTAAAAAAGGGGAATCAAATTTAGCAGTTGTATAGCTGTATACTAAGCAAACTACTTAATTAAGCTACAAGGTAAGCCAAAAATATAGGTTATTAACACCCTTGATAAAGCTTACATCTGATCATCCAAGCTTGCCATTATCGGCAAAAATGTAGAGAAGCCCAGCAAAATAAACAATTCAGAAAGCCAAAGATAGTCATAAGTCGAGCAGTATGCACAAGTCAGAAAGCCGTCTTAGACATACAGGTCACTTTAACTCGGAAGAACAGTGTCCAATCAAACACTCTGAATAACAAAGGGAAGTAGAAAAAGAGGATATTATCTACTCAAAGGTACATCTGATCATGTAAAGCTTCAAAACAATGGCTGACCAAGCATCTCATTATAAAACAGTAATTTTCATATCACTACCACCAATTAGGTACTAGGAAACCCAACTCAACTCTCTCGATCCTAGCAAGTCGCAACGCCAACATCATTACTACATCGAGAAAACTACAATGAAAGTTTACATAAACAACTGCAAATGCCAACAATGGACACACAAAGACCATCCTAAAGGAATTGTACAGCACTCTAATCATTTGAAAAGATCATATGCACCACATTTTGTTCACAAATTACTAAAAGATACTCCAGTGGTTGGATACTCCAACATCAAGGTCCTTGAAATAGAAGTTCTGATCGTTGGATACTCTAGTGGCAAGGTAAACAAATTGGTTCGAATAACAAGTACATGTAGGTATTTTTTTCCTAAAATTGTTTATTCGTTTGTACTTTTCAGTCTAAATTACCAAGTATGACTAGAAATTTTCATTAATTAATGGTGAAAGCTCAATGCTGCTGTCTACTTGTACAAAAACTTGGCTTCAATGCTGCTGTCTACTTGTACTATGTTGTTGGATTTTTTACCCAACTGCATAATTTCCTTAGTGTTCAATCTGAAGTAATAGGGCTTTCACTGTCCTCTATACTACACCAAAAGGGGGTATGGCCAGACCAGGATAGGTATACAACAACGTCTCCACATACCAGACTACAGCCTCAGGAAATTTCTCATTACATCTTGTGTTTTGCTAGCGCCCAATCCAACTTTTCTTCGACAAATGGATCCCCATTTGTTCTATTATTCTTCGCACCCACAAAATTAGCATCCTTTCACTTCATAAAGTTAACAAGAAAACCTCTATGTATCCACTCTCCCTCAAAGGAATTTATCCCATGATTATGTAAAACTCGCAATGCAGAGTTTATCTAACGACATACCATCAATATGTGATTTTCATATCACTACCACCGCCAACTAGGTGATAGGAAAACCAACAAACCCTCTAGAACCTAGTGAATCTATATTCTTAATGCCAAACTTTGTCCATCCATAAGTCGAGCAATATGCACAAGTCAGAAAGTCGTCTTAGACCTATAGGTCACTTTAACTTGGAATTATAGTGTCCAATCAAACACTCTGAATAACAAAGGGAAGTAGAAAAAGAGGATATTTTCTACTCAAAGGTACATCTGATCATGTAAACCTTCAAAACAATGGCTGACCTAGCATCTCATTATAAAATTGTGATTTTCATATCAACACCACCAACAACTAGGTACTAGGAAACCCAACTCAACCCTATAGATCCTAGCAAGTTGCAACGCCAAAACCATTACTTCATCGACAAGACTATGATTCAACTTTACATATACAACTGCAAATGCCAACGGTTTGACAAAGAAAGACCATCATACAGAAATTTGTACAACACTCCTAGTCAATTGAAGTGATCATTTGCACCACGTGTAATTCACAATTTATTAATACAGAGTCACAAATTGAGCTAAAGTGATCACTTTTCATTAATATTGTACTAAAGGCGACCACTTTAAGCTAAAAACGTGATCACTGTAAGCCGGTCTTATACAAGACTTTCCGCACTTACTTTTCTAAGATCACTCATCTACTTCACCCCAACAATCATGGGCGGAACTAGGGGGGGACCCAAGGGAGCCCCGGTCCCCGCCAACTTTGTTATTTTTTCCATTTTTTTAAGGGAATTTTTTTAAAAATACATAAAAATTGTTAAATTTATTTACTTGGTCCCCGTCAAAATCAAAAAATTTCGATTGGCCCCCCTTAAGAAAAAATCCTAGTTCCGCCCCTGCCAACAATGCATCAAAATGCAGCCATACTAGGACAATTGCATAACAGTAAACTAATCAATCACTTCACAAGATAAGCAAACACTAGCATTTAATAATCAATTCAACAAACAAAGCAAGATCAATGCCTCAATTACTCACCCATCTTTGTACAGGAGAACAACAACCCAGATCTCCGGTGCCGCTTGCGAAACCTCCCTAATAAAATCTGGCCCCGAAATCGGAATAACCGACCCGAATTTCGCCACTTTAGCCTGTTCCTTCATCTCCTCCAACCTCTTCCTCCTACAATTCAACATAAATTTTATCACAAATTCCAATAAAAGACTGTCTTTTTATCATAAAAGTCGACGAGCTCAGCTAAATCAACCCAAACTCCCTGCAAGCGCTGATCATAACATATACATCCCTTTATTGAGCCAGCATGGCTCCGTCTACTTTTATGATAAAAACGACGATTTCTCTCTAAATTCTGTATCTTTATAATATATATGCTAAAAACTAACGAAACCCAAATTAAAGAAACATAATTTTAAACCAAAAAAGATCATTTCAACCTATATTGTTCAAGGAAGCGATCATCATCAAAATCATCCTCAAGATCTTCAAGCTCGTCCTGGGTTTTGGAGTCAACCCATGATTCATCCTTCGGCTGGTCCTCCGCCGGCGTGAACGGCGCCGGCTTGAACGCCGGCGGCTTCTCCGGCAAGTTGCCGAGCTTGCGTTGGATGTCATCCCATTGAGTGGAAGTTCCTTCCACGTCCTTGTACACGAAATGATAGTCCGCCATTTTTATGGAGAAATATAAGTGAGTGGATCAAAGATGGAAGATCAAGTGAGAGATGAATCGAAGTACACTACACAAGTACACTACACACTTGTCTTAATTTGCGATTTAAGGATTCGAACATGTGATTTAACGTTTTTTTTGTTAGTTTGAGATAACGTGGGGATCCGCAACCGATATCTTATTGGTGCGCGTTGAGTAATCCCGGTCCTATTAGCCTAGTCGGGAAAGGGATGTATGGAGGTTAGGGTCTGTTCTTCTCAACTTAATTCTACTTATTTTCAGGAAAAATAGATAAGTTCAAAAGAAATAAGTAAAAATAAGTAAAGTTCAGAAAAATAAGCAAAAATAAGTAAAGTTCAGGAATATAAGTAAAAATAAGTAGAGTTGAGCTATGAAAAAATATGAATCAGGAAAAATAAGTAAAAATAAGTAAAGTTCAGAAAAATATGTAAAAATAAGAAAAGTTTAAAAACAATCAAGAAAAATAAGAAAAATTCAAATAAGGTAAGATAAGTGAAAACAAGTTGAAAAAAACAGGCCCTAAGCCAGCTAGAGTTGACAAACTCGACTCCAAAGACAATATCCTATTTTTTTTATAGCATGAGAACCCCCAACCGCTATGTTTGATGCGCACTAATTAAACCCTCAACTTGACTCTAGGAATAAGAGAGGGAATACTGTCACTCTTATCTTTATATTATCTTGGATTAAATATTGATAACACTTTATAGTTACTAATGCTATGTGAGACATGTATGTTTGATCATCTTATAGTTGTATTACGTTGCATTCGATATGTTATTAACTAGATTTAGATTCGAGATGATTGTGTTAGAAATTTATTTTAAGAGTGTGACTCAAAATTTGATCAAGTTGTATATATTTTTAAGATTGAACTTAGCATGAATTGGGCAGTGTGGAAAGGATTCTAATATGATAGGATCATTTGTATCGCACAATCTCTAGCATATGGTTTGAAATTGAAGCATCGGGGAATAGGTTCGTAGAACCTATAAAAAAAAAATGGTTGTAGGACAATATGTAAATTGGTAGGCGTTGGTATGATGAAGCTAAAAATACGGAGTATATTATCTTTTCCTAAGGTAATTTAAATATTTTTCTACTCTTAACGGTAAGGGGGCAAATCTAACAAAAAGTTTATTTTGGAATATGTGAGGAGGCATCTTTTAAAGTTTGCTCCAACAAAAATAATAGTCACTTTAAGATGTTTGCATTTAACAGATTCTATCAATAATTACAGCTAATTGTTTGACACAAATTTCGCAAATAAATGTCAAGGAAAAAAAAAACACCATATCTCTATAATAATTAGCAAATTTTGTTGAATCGAAATTTCATCACTCTATTCTACTCGTATTATTTTGTGTTGTACTTGTATATAAGCCGTTGAGATATCAAAGTGGATAAGACTCATATATGAGCTATTTGGTACTCTACATTCGTATTTCAAATACCTATTTTCTAAAAATTGCATGAACCTTTACATCTTGCTATGGAAAAAAAGAACATATTCCCTACATAAGGGCTCGTATTTAGATTTGGCCCTGCTCATCCTTGTATCTCTTGAGCCAAATTTCTTGGCCTTTTTGTCGCACAATTATCAATGGACTGTGCTAGTCGTTGGACTAAAGCATGGGATTGTCTACCCGTTTTGGCCATTTTGTTGGTCAAGAAAGAAGACCAACTCACCAGCATCAATGCATCATGCATGAATGAGTTAACTACTATTGCTATCAAGTACAAAAGCAACTAATTGGAGTAGTTTATTTGTTATCATGAGATGCTAAGTTGATATGAATTCGTAGCTTTTGTTAAGTAATCACAACGTTCATAAACGCGAAAATAACCCCTCATTGAGTCTAAGACTATGAAATCACAAGTGGTTATTTTTGTTCATATCTGCAATGCTGTGTCGTCCTATGCACGTCGTCCTATGCAAAAATGTCTGTGTTCACTCCTTGTCGTTGTACTCTTCCTCCTCTCACCCCTAGTTCTGTCTACGTAGATCAAGATTTTCATCGTACCTAACAATCACATGGAGCAAAAACATTCCAAGTCAATCAGCACCATTATCTATGGTCCTTGGCACAAAAATTTGGACTGCCTGCCAAGTTTGACATTGAAGCAGGCTGCTCAAGTAATTAACGATATGAATGATGAGATGAGATAAGGAAATTTTAGGCCAACATAAGCTATTTCAGATAAGGATAAATATATACACTCTACTAGGTTGCACCAATCCAGGATATCCTATGTTGCTATAGATATACGTTGTATCTGATTAATTACCATACCAGAACATTAAGTGTCGATCAAAAAGTAACATAAAAGACGGTCTCTGTCTCTCTGATAGACTAGTTGTAGCTAGCTAGTGCTCAAATATATGCAATGGCTTCGTCCTATATGAAAGTCCTGTCCTTTTTGTTCGTCTTTGTACTCTGCCTCTCAACTCTAGTTCAGGCAAGGCAGACCCAAATCTTCGTACCTGAAGAATTGCATGCCAAGAATCAGGCTGTTCAAGAGAGTAAAACACCTCACCTCGAGCAACCAGTAGGTCCTCCTAAACCTCCTAAATGTTGTTCAAAGCCCTCGGCTCAAGCAACTATAACTAACCAGAAACATACTCCGTAACAATTTGCCTTGAAGAAAAAACGCCCCTAATGGAGAATGGCAACTAATATGAGCTGAGGTGCTTTAAATAAGATATAAGCTGTAGCTCTCATGTTTTGTTTGCGTCAACTTTGGTTAGTACTCCGTAGTCAACTAGCTACTTTTTTTTTTTTTTTTTTGAAAACTAGTAGCTACTTATTTTTATGACTCATGGCTATGTTGTAAACTTGTAATATATAATCTTCTTGTTTCTATGTAGAGAAGGGCTATATGTTGTATACTTGTTAATATTCATAAATAAAGTATTTCCTTTTATTGGAATGCAGAGATAAACCCGAGCCGGCCGGCTTGAGCGAGACCCTTTTGTAGATGTTGGGGTAATTAATGATGTCGATGCAATTGTTGTTCCGTATGAAAATGAAAAGTAGAGTATGACTAACATCATGTCAATTGGTAAGTTCTCTAAATAACAAGACAGTAAGACATCAACAATACAATCATCACCTTCGAATGTTATAACAACCCTCTCTTACATATTGCGTGACTTATCTGAATAGTAACAGCATGCATGCGAAATATATAGCATATTTCTTACGCTCCCAACCAAGGCCTCAGTTTTGCCAAAAGCCTAAGGACTTAAGCACCAAAGCGGAAGAAGCCACAATGAGAGCAGCAAACATGGTGGGGATGAAAACATCTAGGGAAGACCTCTTTACCATGTAGGCAGGTAAGCACACTCGCTCTCCCGGGATGTCAAACGGGATCCTCACGTACCCATGAACTCCACACGACTGAGAGTAGGCTGAGGAAAGCGAAATGGCTGACAAGAAGGCCAGCTCTGGGGAGAATGACGCGACCGCCACCACCAACATTAACAGTACCGTCCATGTTAGTCCATAGTAGATCGAGGAACGATGAGTTGCAAGTTGGACATAAACTGACTTTAAGACCAGAAAGAGAGACATATTTCTAATTTACAAAGAGTAATGAGAAGTGGTTTACGACATAGTTTTTAGGGAGTATAATTTGAAGTACAGAATATGCACTAATTGATATGTGACCCTTTAGCTATGCTCTTTTAGCGTGAGAGAATGACAGTCACACAATTCAGCCCCTTGAGGTTGCCAAATAAAATAGTACATACATGAGTACTGTTGTTGCTTGATCATTTTCCTCTCGCAAGAGAAACATGAGTTAATAGGCACAACCTTCATGTCTCATTCTAACGGGTCACATATCAATTAGTGCCTTTTGAGTGTACACGTAAGAGTTCTAACGGTCAAGAACTT
>CAAKMY010041588.1:0-19178 GCA_901111285.1 Corrigiola litoralis
GAAACTATTTATAAGGTAAAGTTTTTATTATTTATTTTCAGAAAATTTCAATACCATTTGAGCTTCTTTTTTGTGTTCCTAGTTGGAAAAATTTTCAATAGTAATTGTGATGATTAATAAGTTTACCGTTACATGATTAAATTAGATAAAAAATGTTATTAGTTATTCAGTTTTTACTATTGTTATTAAAGTGTGGTAATTGATGTTACCATTTTCTATTTCTTTTTTATTTTAACTATATGGGTAGATTTAGTTATAGGTGCCTCATTATACATGTAAGCGTTGATTGGACACCAAGTGACAATACACGTGGAAGTCTCTTGACATTTCAACGCCTTTTAATAGTATTAGTATAAATACGTTCATACAGAGACAATAACATACATACAGTACACTACACTAACATCTACTCCGTACTTAGATGATCTTATACATACATTATACATACACAATACGAACAGTATTATACTAAGTACTATACAAGTGTATACTGTACAAAACAAAAACACTCCTATAGCAACCAAAAAATAAAAAAAAACTGTATTCACCGCAATTTCTCTGAATCAATTCAATTTTAATTCAATGGACAAACACCATCACAAATCCGGACCATCCACTTCCGGTATAACACCTAGTTTTTATTTTTATTTAATTTCTTTTTTTTTCTTTAATTTTAATTTTTTCCATATTTTTTTAATTTATTGTTATTTTTTAATTTTCGATGCTTTTTTACGTTATTCGTTGAAGTTACTTTTATCCTGATTTTAGTTATGGTTAGTTTAGATTTTATTGACGTGAATTTGACATTTTTGTTGAAATTGATGCTGTGTTGTTCTTGAACTTATGATTATGCCGTAAATATTGGATTATGATTGTTTGTTTAACGTAGTCCATAGTCAATTAGTGGGGAAGTTTCATATGTGCTTTCAAGTTCGGACATTCGGTTCGCCGTATAATTTTAATTATTTTTCTTCATTGCAATTATTTTGAAGGTATTTTTGTTTTGATTCTAGTTTAGTGGTTATTGACGTGAATTTGACGTTATTGACGTGAATTTTTGTTGAAATTGATGCTGTGTTGTTCTTGAACTTATGATGATCGTTGTTTTATGCCGTAAATATTGGATTATGATTGTTTGTTTGGCGTTAAATAGTAGGGAAGTTTAATGTGTGTGCTTTCTAGTTCGAAGTACTCGGTTCGCCGTATAAATTTGGGATGCTCTAATTGTTAGCCTTTTATTTCATATTAGACAAAGAAAAAGAAAAAGAAACGTAGTGTCAGTACATTAGTGAAATTATGAAAATGTCGGGAATATCAGCGCGAATAATTATTGACTAGTTCTTATGTCATGATGGGAGTAATGTTGAGTTTTACTCGGTTTGCCGTGTAAATTTGTGGTGTGGTGGATAAGGTAGAGACTAGAGAGTTGTTATTCGTTAAGAGTCAAGAGACGCTTTAATTGTTAGAAGTATCGTCTCCTGAATGACAGGTTGGGGGTTCGATTGCTATCTTTGTCTTTGTATGCCCCTTTTTATATCAGAAAAAGAAAAATAATATTTGCGCGACTAATTACTGACTAGTCTTTATGTAATGATGGGAGTAATGTTGAGTTTTGCTCGGTCGAAAGCCAATGGTGTAGATTGTAATGGTGGGAGTGATGTTGAGTTTTACTCGGTTCGCCGTGTAAATTTGTGATGTGGTGATAAAGTAGAGACTAGAGAGTCGTTAAAAATTAAGAGATGCTTTAATTATTAGACGTATCGTCTCCTAAATGAGAGGTTGGGGTTTCGGATCCTCGTATGCCCCTTTTATTTGATATCAGAAATAGAAAAAACAAATGCACTGTCAGTACATTAGTGAACTTATGAAAACTTCGGGAATATTTGCGCGACAAAAGACGGTATAGTTTGTGTATAATGATGGGAGTAAGGTTGAGGTTTGCTTGGTCTAATGCTAATGGCCTAGATTGTAGAGGTGTTTATGTATCCGATTGGGTTGAACTTATTTATCGTTGGGGATCATGGTGTGCTTTTAACGGTCACATGGGTGTTTTTTGCGACTTGTTTGGAAAATTTGATTGTTTGGGTGTTGTCGATTTCAAGTGATGCAAAGGGTTATGTAGTATGATCACAGTCCTAGAAAGTAATTAGTAGATGGAAAATGAATAACGAGAGGTATGTGTTCGGAAATTTCCTTGTTTGAGCATGTCGTCCTGTAGAACTTGGAGGTCGATGTTGCGTAGTTTGTTGACGAGGTTCTTATTCTACAGGGTGGTTAGAGTTTGGTGTCTAATGGCTTTTTTGCTTTCAGTTTATGCACAATCTTGTTTTTTCTTACATGAGCATTGTTTGATATTTTCAATGCTTCTCTGACATAAGTAGGATTGCATATGCATCTAATTATGCAATGATATTGCTGTTGTATTTTCAAGTGTGGTTGATGCTCCCCAAGTAGTGGAAACGGCATCTATGAGGCACTCAGTCCGTAGCGTAGGGCTTTCAATGTCAATTAGCACATTGAATGTTTTAACACCTTTGTTATAATTCAGGCAGTTCTAATATAGGGTATGTAAGTTACACTTGAAAATATACCATTCACATTCCATCTTTTAGGTTCCTTTTGGTAGCATGTGTTCACCATCACAATGCAATTTGAGGAGTATATTTGGTTCAAATAGGGAGGGAAATGGAAAGGGGAAAGAGTAGTAAGGAGGGGAGTGTATTTAGTTACACGATACCTCTCATGCTGGTGTTTACATGGGTTGACCTTGAACGATGGCCATTACATGGGTAATAAATTACATCTCCCTTTATAAAACTCTCCTCTCTTACTGAATTTTCCACCATATTGTACTGAACCGGGAGTGTCTTTATTGTAACAGTGATTACATCCTACCAAACATGATGTTAGTGTTTTATTATGATAAAAGGTCGTGACATTTGGGCAGGCTAAGTTTATGGCTTTTAACCTAATTGTTACATAGCTTATATAATGACATTTTGTTAGGGTTCTTAACGTAACTGCACATAGGTCCCTTCCTCTCCTCCGGGTTGCGTTACTTCATATATTGTAGTATCTTATGGAGCTTTTCATGGAAAAAGAATTTGTGATAATTGATAATCCTTAGATGCCTAGTCTGTATCACTGTGACTTCTTTGATCATAACACATTTGACATGACTATTTTGTGACTCATTTTGTGTTTGGGGGGCTCATGCAGATATGAATTCCAAACATCTTGATGAAATCATGGTTATTCCGGACACTCCTGATCGGATACCTAAGCATCAGAAGAATATTGATAAGGGAACCTCCATAACTGCTGATTCCAATTCAAGAAATTTAAGTTTGGCAAATAAAACCATGTTGGATAGATGTACTCATCATTTTGGTGATAATATGCCGACTTCAAGTACGTATTCTCATCCTGAGGTTGAAGTTATTGATATTAGCCAAAGTCCCGGGGCAGGCAGTTCTGTTATTCATTCATCTATTTCGAGGAATGCTCCTAGAACAGTTGCAGAAAGGAACTTAAAGCACAATGGCAAACATGATTTTAATCATCAGCATATAGAACAGGACATATTTTCACATTCTAGGTTTCCAGGAATACCATCTAGCTACCACAAGAGACATGATGTTCCAGTCTTTGTTGGTCGTGATGAAGCTGCTAAGTCTTCCTTCAAATCTGCGGGCGGAAATTTGGGCTCTAAAGGTAGTGTCTCTTCACGTTCTGCTGTTCCCTTTTCTAAGTCTACCAGAAATGACAACAAGGGGAAGATGAAGGTTGGTAATGATAAGCCTCTTCATGGTGATGCTTGTCCTGGTGAAGAGTATGATGACCTTTTCCTTGTTGCTTCAGAGCATAGTACAGTAAAAGATGTCTCTGTCCCTTCACACTTTGTCAGAGAACCTAGCAGAAACAGACAGAAAAAGTTGGTGCGAAACGGTTGTATATCTCCTCTCAATATAGCAAAAGCCAAACAGGATGCAGAGAGCTCTATTAATGGTTCTGCAGATGCCGAGTGTGGTGCATTATCTGGTGGTTCTCATCATGCAATTGATATTGATGAAGTCAATGTCAAAGAAAATGCTGCGAATTGTTGCAAAGGAAAAGCGGTGATTATTCATCCCCCTTCACCAAAGGTTCACGAGGACAGGTACATATTCTTGCACAAATAGTATTGCAATGCTAACCACCAGTTTTACCCCTCGGAAGATGTTAAAAAAGAGGAAAAAATAGTGGTAAACATGTTGTTACACATTGTAGATTTTTAGAGCTCCTTGTAGCTAGTTGATGAAGTTATGATTCAAAAGGAGATTGTATCACCTTTTATTTTCCTTTCTTGTCTCCTTCAATTAGGATATATTCAATTCTTAAGGATAGGACTCTGCTTCAAGACTTCAAGTAACATGTAATATTCTTTTGTAGGAACAAATGTAATTTTTTTAGTCCCTTTAACAAATCTGGGTAGTTATGTCTGGGGACGAGACCCAGAATTTTTGATTGGGGTAGCAACTATATCTTACTTAACCCTTTTTTTTTGAATATATTAAGTAAAGACTAGGATTTTATAGGATCATTATCATTTGGGGTCAGTTTTGTATCGTTTAGGGAACCTTGTGCTTATTTTTGTACGTTAAAGGTGAGATTGTTATGTAAAATCAAGCAAACGGTTGGACTATTTTTGTTAGATTTCAAACCAAAGATTATCAAGGAATTTATGTGATGATTATATGTTATTAGGCTTCGCTAACCCAATTTGCCCGCCACTCTTATAAGAAACAATCATAAGCTAGGGTTCCGTTTGTATAAAATCATTATTATTTCAACCAACCCAGATAATTTTGTGTTTTGTTCAAGGTCTAATTAACTTTTGTTGATTAATTGAGATTAAAGCTAAAACCCATTTGGCAATTTTGGTGCTTGGTCACCAAAGGAGTTGGCCTTTGGCAAAAATGGGACACTTTACCCCAAATTACTTGGGGAATTAAGGTAATGGGGATCTATGGCCACAGAGGGAGGAAGGAGGAGTAAAAGGTAAGAAGCTTCTACAGTAGTTTTGGTGGGCCTGGTGGCGCAGAAACTTCATTCCCTTCTTAGTTAAGTAGGGGTAGTGGATTATACTGGGCAGCATAAAAATACGGAAGAAGGAATTGCGAAGTGGTGATAATGGCCACCTTAACTGCATGGTGATGGGACAGTGGTTGTGGCCCTAGTGGCTGGAAGTGTTGGGGTAGCTGGAGGAGAATGCAGATGATGTTTGTGGAATTCCATGGATTTAAGCAGTGGTAAGAGAGAAGGAGATATGGAAGGAAACAGAAGGAAAAGTGAAAAAGAATACATTTACGGAGGAAGTCTCACTTAAAGGCTATGTTGGAATCTGTTAGACTAATTGGGGCTATTTTTGTGACATCTGGTGAAACTTTGGATTTTTGTCATATAAGAAAAAAGGCGGGATTTCTATCTAAAGATGGGTGAAAAGTTTGATTATTTTGGTGAAATTTTCCTTGTTTGTGACAATGAATCCAATTAAATTTGTTTCTACTGCCCCTTTCCAAAACCTTAGTCTATTACATTATTTATTTAGTCTGCTGACCCGCTTCTTTCCAAAAACTTAATCTATTATTTATTTATCCCACTGCTATTCTCTAAACTAGTGCCACATTGTACGAAAACCAACTTGTGGTGGTAATTACTTTTACTTCTTTTTATCATGATCCATTAAACCATCATCTTTTCAATTTCTATTTTGAAAAGCTTGTTTCGTGTATTAATTAGTACTTCCTCCATTTCACATTATTCTTCATAGTTAACATTTTTGGGTCAATGTTTAAAACTTTGACCTCAAATATACTAAAGAATATTAAATTTTTAACATGGATGTAAATTATTTATGTTCATTATAAAGTATGTTTTTAGAAATTCTATTTATAGCTTAAAAAAAATATATATATAAATGTTAAAAATAATGGTCAAAGTAGTGTCTCGAAGACCACAAAATGTCAACTATGAAGAATAATGTGAAACGGAGGAAGTAATTACTAACCAAAATATTTTTTCCTTTGGGACATGGGAGGGAAGTGGGGAAATAAAAGGAGAGGAAAGACAAAGTAAGAAGACACAGGAGATATTTGTCCTAAGGACTCCTGGTGCAAATTCCTCTGGCTCTACCCAAGATCCATAACATTACATGAGCACTGTCACTCTCCATGAATTAATCCTTTTGACTGTCTTCTTCTTGCAACTAAATGATTCTAACCATATTAAAACAGCTGTCAGAATGAAGCAATATTGGTTTGTTTTGAGAACAGTGCATGTGTGCATGGATATTTGCACTGACTGGCCCTGAGCAGACTGGGGCATGGCAATGCAACTATTGAAGATTGGCATAAAGGTCAAGGGCACATTTGACCTATCAACTAAAGAGAGATTAAAAAATTCATGTACTGCTCACTAATCATGTATTGTTCAGTGTGCCTATATGGGGACAGAGCGGGGTGGGGAGACTGCCAGTTTGGAATATCATTGTTATGGTTTAATTGCAGTGCCGTGAAGACCTCTTTACAGAAGAGGAACATGTATTCTGTTCTATTTTTTGTGTTTGAGTGAACTAATTATGAAGTCTCCATTTCAGCAGATGTGATACTGGGAGCTTTGCTGATGGACGGCGTAAAGGGAAATATCAGGAAAGGAACTCTAGTATTGCAGAAGACAACAGAGGCAACTCAAATAAGTCTGTTCTGGGTAAAAGCTCCTCTTCACTTGCTTTAACAGCTTCAGAATCCGTGCCTGTGTTGAGGGGCAGTCGTGTTTGCTCGCCAACCACATCTGTTAAAAGACAAAAGCATGATTCTAATTTAAGTAGCACAGATAAGAACAGAGAGGTAATATGTTTGAACTCGGGCGGAGAATCATCGTCTGCAAAACGGAAAAATGGCTGTTCGCATAGGATTTTAGATTCTCCAATAGTGATTGGAGAATTTTCCCCTGAAGTGAGAGATAGTGGCTCTCAAACTGATAATGACTTTGAAGATAGGACAACCCAACTTCAAGTGGACGAGATGTTGGCTCGTGAAATACAGGAACAACTATATAACGAGATGCCAGAAGCTACAAGTGGCGAGGTTTATTTCCTTTTTTGAGGCTATTTTATCTGTGTATTTTGGAGTACTCATTTTTTGTTTCTATCCTATATTCAATTTTTTTTTCTGGGGATCTCATCTTAATCCTGCTGTGAATATTGGCCACAGAGAGTTTCACGTTTAGCCTGGGAAGGCAGTTTGCAACCTGCTTCTTCAAGAGGAAGCCGTCGAGCTCGTGCTGTAAGTGATATGTTATAGCTTAATGTTCCATATCTTCATAGTGTGGTTCATTGTAGTGTGGATAATGCTTTCTTCAAGAAAAATATCCTAGTAGATCACGGTCAGGGTCCTCAGACGTATAAATTAGGCTGCTCTTCACCTGAATCTAACCCTTTTTCTGTTTCTTTTGCTTGGCATTTGCTATTAATACTGATTTGTTTCAGCTGTATAACTTGAGCCTTGTTGAGCATTTGTTCTTCATATGGTGACCATGAGAACACACTTGGTTACGTGCTCAACTGCTCATGCATTGATGGTTGTCTGGGTTTCTGTTCTCACCAGACACGGTCTGAGTGAACTTTATTTTAGTATTTTGGGAAAAGATAATCAATGGAAGCAAATTGGTCCAGTTCAGAATTCATTCCTTAGCTTATGTTATTACTGCTTGAGATGATGGAAAGTCGGAAACATCAAAGAATGATTATTGGTTTCCACTTTTAAACTTCTGCTTTTAACCTCACCAAGTGTTCTTCCACACATCCTGTCATTTTTAGAGCTTCTTGATTCCATTAATTTTAAAGTTGTTATGCATGATTTCGCCTCTTCCGGCGCGCTGAATGATTGAAAAGAATAATGGCTTCTCTGTAAACTTCTCTGTGGCTCTGTGCTTCTATCAGTGAAGATTCTTTTTAAGAGTTTGCCTCTGCTTTGGGTAGGTGGGTGTTCCTGGATCAAATACACAAACTAATAAACTATGTCCATGCAGCCTTTCCGCGGCCGTTTGTTTCGTCAAAGACCTCAAGCTCGACTTCCCCCATCAAATGTTGCAAGGTCAAGAAGTCGCATACGTCGTAGTTCTTCGTTGCTTCCTTCTACTGGGAGAAATATGTCGTTTCCTACAGATATGGATATTGACATGGTATTTCCTGCTGATACATATATATTTTTGTTTAATTCATTTATTTCCAGTTAGTTTGCTGGTTGCCTTTCATTTAATTGATAAGCAGCAAATTTTGGATGTTTGATTCCTGTTTCTTGAAAAGGGGTGTGGTGTTTGGTGAATATAAATATAACCAATACGAAAAATTTGCACCTTCAACTTTGTAGTATTTTTTATTTAGCAACTAAATAGATACACACTTTATGGCTGTCCTTCAATGTCTAGAGTTGTTTACTTCTGTGCATATTTTTGTACTGCAAGTGTAATGTTGAGAGTTTTAGTTGTAGATTCTTGATCCTGGTGTACATGGTATGTTACTTCTATGTCGTGATTATTTGACTCGGCATGCTCTTTTGGTCGATTTTTCAGCCATTATCCCTATTTTACCTCATGTTTTGTACTGGATGCAGTACAATAGTTTATCTAGGAAATTATTTTCTGTTGCCTGAAACCTGATATTCCCAGTATTGCTCTTATGATTATTGTTGCTGTATTACTTTCCGGTGTACGATGTCCGCGAATTTTGTTTGTTCATGTTCCCATCGTAGAATTCTATGAGGTCCTCTTGCCAAATAATTTGGTGAAATATTATAAGGTACGATGCTCATGTTTCTATCTTAGAATTCTGAGTTCCTCCTACCAAGTAGCTGGGTAGATTATTATTTGAAGCTAGCATGCTGGGTGTACTTTTACCGTACGTTGAACCTTTTTCTTGCATGAAGCAACATGTATGCAGTTTCTCGTAATTTATGCTAATGTGTTTTAGAACAGTCCTTTCCAATTTGCTTATTTTGACACATATTTTTCGCTATGGTGCAGAGAATGGACTTATTAGAAGCATTGGAAACTGTTGCGTATGCCGATATTGGCATAGTTAATCAATTTTTTGATACAGATCGCGAATTTAGTGAGTAAGTTCTCATCCTATACTCTCAGTAATTCTTCTTCATCTAACGGAAACATCATTAGTTTCTAGTCAAAAACTATACACCACGCATCCTTCCTCCACCAGTTTGAGGTTTTTCTAGTTAGTCGTTTTAGGACTGCTTCTCCTCTAGTTGTAATTTCATCTTCTTTCCCTTGGAAAATAAAACAATTACCTTTTTAAAGAAAAATAAACATATCCTTGCTCCCCAAATTTTCTTTTCTCCATCTTGATTGATCAGTACATATCTTTGGAGTTGGTTTGCTTAAATATTCTGTTCTTATTCTTATTTCATGATTACTGATGCTGTTGGTAATTCTTTGGCTGTGGAAACTAGTCAAAAAATTCCCTTTTGCTTATGGTTCTTTGGCTGTGGAAACTAGCCTGTGAATGTGTTATAATGCTGTATACTTGTACTCTTGTGTTTTGAGTGATGGCAGTGAGTTAACAATCTTACTATTTTTTGACGTACTTATAAGTCGTAGCATTATCGAGTCTCTTTCTTTTCTTGTCCTTTTTCTACAAATAGGCCTTGTAACATTTAATTTCATCCCCCGTTGAATGGCCATAGGAGAGACTTGGGATGTTGACACTTGCATGCTTCCTGGACAAAATATATTCCACAATTGTTTGATCCTTGCTGTGCTTTTGTTATGCTGTTAGATGATGTTTGTTTTTACTCCCTTTCCCCTTGTTGCTGGAGCCTGTAGACAATCAGTTCTTTATTAAGTGATTGATCATCCAATATCAATGCAGAAATGATTATGAAATGTTATTGTCTCTTGATGAGAACAATCATCAACATCTTGGTGCATCAGCTGCGCGGATAGCCAACCTACCCGAGTCTACAGTGCAGGTAAGCTCATACTTGTTTAATGTTGATGTCATCAGTGGATGTGTAGAGTTACATCTGAAACTCTAGCACGAAGTAACGTTTAACTTTATGCACAGAATGATAGTTGCGAAGCTTGTTCCATCTGTCTTGAAACCCCAGCCATTGGGGACTCTATGCGACATCTGCCTTGCTTGCATAAGTTTCACAAAGATGTAAGTCTTCTCGAGTATATTCTTCCACAGCTGCATTTTGCTTGAGTTAACTTGCTGATTTCTGCGGAGTTACATTTTGATTTGCTTGTTATTTCTTTGTCTGTGTCAGTGTATTGATCCATGGCTGAGAAGAAAAAGATCATGTCCAGTTTGCAAGTCAGACGTATGATTCGCCTTGGATTCATTTTGGTGGAAAGTCTTTTGCGAGCTTCTCATTGTAGGTGGTAAGGTATATAATTTGTCAAACAAAAACCAAATGTGAACCATTATTTCAATTTTTTAAGAACGAAAACAGGGATATGAAAAACTTCTATAGAAAATTGTAATGAAGATCTGTTTTGAAATCTGTATTGCAGTATAATACCATGAGTCACTAACTAGATAAGCTGTACAATATATGAGGATAATAGGTGGAAAAGAAAATTTCTGATATCTTGAAACAACATAGAAGTGCCTTCCACATTTGCAGCTGCCTCTTTCTTTTACTATTGTCTCTTCCTCCCGTTTGCTTTTCTTTTTTGTCTCCAAAGCCTTCTCCTTTTCTTTTTGTTCTCTGTGAAGAGGCAAAAAGAAAATGGCTATGGAAATGCGCTATTCTGCCTCTTTCCAGAGTTAAAATCTTGTTTTTCATCCTATTTAACCTGAAGATCTATCGAGGCATCTAGCCATGAGCAAGTTGAAGAGAGCTCTAACAAGCATTGAAATACCAAACCCAGTAAAATATGTTCTTGTGTATTTGGCTAGGGTTCAATTCCCACGTTTTTCTTGGAAGTCATCTATCCTGGAGTATATGTGGGATAGGTTATTTTTTTAGCATCTATGTGGGTTAAATCTGCAGGTTTTTCTATAGTGTCCGGTATCCCAATAAATTTGCTTCAACATTGAGCCCATTCGTAATCTTAGTGTTAAGGAGGACTTCTCCTGCTCCTGCTTTTTTTTTTTAATAAAATATTATTGTTCTTTCCTATGAAGAATGATAATCTTTCACCTCTCAGCAAAAAGCTCTCGTTTGATTGTTTCTGGATCACATACAATGGGCTATGCAGTCGAAACACATTGACCAGAATTCATGAGTCTCTTTCTTTGTCTCTCTTGCTCTCTGATTGTGTTGGATTGTGCTATCATGTCCAGAGTTCATAATCAAGGGTCTGACAGATATCGAACCCTTGTCAATGCTTTGTCGTGTCGACCCGGCTACGCGGTGAATTCCTGCTCGTCTGGGGAACAAGGTTACTAGCGGCATCTCATCCAAAGAGAACAAGGCGATCCTCAACTAGCCGTAGAATTGGAACTTTGTTCGTAGTTGATGGATTGAAAATTTACAATTTCATTTAAGTTTGTGTTGTAGGTCCACATAGATTTTGTTTTACTAGCTGATTAACTGATTTACAGGCTTGAACTGAAGGAATCGGGGCAGAGTTACCTAGTGCTCTTGCCTCCTCCCCCCTGTACAACGTTCCGGAACGTTCAAATTGGAAGATGGTACTTTTGGGAGTTGTGATCAATTTAGGCTAGCTTTTAATGATAAATTGCTAATTACGTTCCCGTAGCCCCTCCAACGACCAGAATGTACTTGCACCGTATCTCTGGATTAACTTTGGTCCATTAAAACATGATGTCCTATTTCGAGATCTCTATAGTTTGAGGTTAAAGGGCACGCACGTGCGTACACACACATATTGAGTTTATTTTGTCAAGTACCATGTTCACTACATCGGCATACTGCAACTGATTTGGCTGATTCAATAAAATGTTCAAGAGTTATCAATCATGTATTCATGTGCTCAATATTTCATCTTTTTTTTTTTTGTTGCATCTTTTTCCTTGTAGTCTATTCTGATTTTGTTTGTTGTCATATTGTCTACTTAGGCATCATTTGATGTTTGCACCAGGACAGCCTCTTAATGCTTCCGAATTCGACAAGCATGGACTGCGTATATGGGGCAGAGATAAAACTATTTGTTTTTGGCTCGAGTTCATGTCGACACACTTAAGTATTATGAAGATGAGATAGTTTGCAAGTGATGAATTCTATCCTATGCTGGTAATTCTTTTGTAGCATATTGAGCTTTAGTATCTGCAATATTGAGCTTTTAATTCTTCAGGTTAATGTTTTATGAGGCCTTTTCTGCTGTTAGTGTATCCTGCTGGCGGCAATAGATTGTTGTTCATTTTGGTGCTTGAGATGGGTGTTCTCTGTTCACCTCACGTGAAGAGGAAGGATATGGATTTCACATCTACCCCATTTCTCCCTCTTGCGGAAGAGGTGTGTGCACGGTCTATGCGGCAGCTTATTAATGTGTTGCAGAAATGTGCCTAGACTGAAGCTAGTCGTTACTTATTAGAAAGTTTAGAAATTGCTAGAATACAAACGAAACACAAAAGGTGGCTGGCTGATACGTTAGAGGAGTTTACCAGTTAGTACACTATATTCGCACTCTGCCGCAGCTGATAAGTTTGCCGCAAAATGCACCTACACTCAAGACAAAACTTGCGAGACAAAGAGACTGGAATAGAAACAAAAACCAGTAGGTGACTGGCTGATGTGTAAGAAAAGAGGCCTTACCAGTTACTCCGTACCAATTACCACACTGTATTTGGTATAATTAGAAGTTGCATAAATGCTTACCGAATTTTGACAAGATTTAGAGTGTACTGAGGCCGATAAACGGCTCAGATATCACTTGGGAAGGATTATTCAACTTTAGTCTTATTGAATGATCGACTCCCATCTCTTGGATCGTTTGCAACAAGATACTACAACAGATGGCGTAACTGATCAGTAATGTAAAGTTACACATGAAAGACTAAAATGGACATCATGTCACAAGAGATGCCAACAACCCATTTTCTACATAAAATATTTTCCAGAATCACAAAATAACAAACAACAATAATGGGATATGATGATATGATGTCACAAGAGATGCCAACAACCCATTTTCTACATGTCAGTCACTATTTGCCAGGAAAAAGTAAAGAAAAACTATCAGCTCTTCTTGGCTTGCACAATCAGAATTATGGGCTCGTATACTTTGCACCACTCTCCTCTTGTCTGCTTCTGTCCAAACAAACTATTCGTCTATTACACCCATAGCCATTTGACCTCGCCCCTTAATGTTCCTATGGATAAGGAGATGCATAAGTCCTTTTCTCATTTTCGGTGAGTAAATGACGTTGACGCTAGCACTTCATTCCCTTCCATATAGGAGTCGTAGTAGGGTTGAATAATAACGAAATAATGTGATACACCATGTGAATTGTTCGCATAGAAATACATTACTGAATAATTTTGTGACAGCACTGCCTAATAGAAAAAGACATGATGTAACTCAGAGCCGATTGATCATGAGCTTCTATTATTTTCTAACCAAACACAAATAAGAGATTTATATATTTTTGTTGGACCAATGTGACACAGTTTAGTTTTATGATATAAAGAAATTAGTCTCTTTCAAGGCATTTTGTAAACCAAAATATCTAGTTTTCAATGAATGAAAGCCCACTTGTAAACTGTTATACCAAAGTTAAAGCACAAACAAATCCTATAATTTCCACGACCTACATATAGTATAACCGATTAACTTCAGTCACATACTCACATGACACTTAGAAAATGAAAAACTAAAAAGAGTATATTGCTATGACTTCAGTTCAACTTGAATAAACCCTAACCCTAACAGCTTACAACCAATGTGCAATGGCATTTTAAGAATAAATACTTGGGATAACATTCCTACTATTTTAATACGGAGTACTTTGTATAACATTCTACCATTTTCTTTAATGTTTTTTCTATCATTTTCTAACATGGAAATAATATTTGTTAGTTTCTACCCCGTACACTCCTTCAAATCCGCCTCCTTATGCATAATTCGTCGAGAGAATTCCTATAATACTACTTCAGGAAAGCACTTAATCTGATTGAAAATTTTGACTAAAAGTCTAATACAGTAGAAGAGGGAACATTTTTGGTCGCAGGAACCGAGCCGCCTACCGCAAGAAGACATGACCAGAAAACACATGCTCACATGGGCTTGCACATGAGAGTGCATCTACTAAACGACGCATCACAAATTCACAAACTTAGTGCAGTTAGCTACAAGATATAGCATATATACTTCACCAACAATTCAGTAGCTGTTATACTATGTAAAACAAAGATACCATGATTATATAACGGCTGCTAATCATGCAGCGAACATTATCATTTATAAGCAATGATCAACTCTAAATTTTAAAATGTTACAACCAAGAATATGGAAAATTTCCTAGATTTTATTGGTCTAAAGGCTTATTGTACATAATCTGTTCTTGAATACGAAGCTATGCTGGTTCATGGCAATACTTCCAGGTGAACAAAAGAATATACCGAGTACTAGTTTATGGTTTTAGAAAATGTGTAGTACGTAGTGGTGTATCTATATATAAATTCCAAATGTTGCCATGTGGTTCATAGGGTAGTTACTGCCGAATATTCCCACTGGCGGAACTTAGGTTAATAGTTATATATGGGGTGGAGCCAAAGCCTGAAGCCTCAGCCTCCTTTTTTTTCGAGGCCTAATTATTTAGAGAAAGCATTGATATGTAGTCCATACACTTAGATGATCTTATGATGCTAATGCAATACTTAAGAAAACGATGACATTCAAAGTCAATATCTAGTGTACTCATTATTCATGATTACATATATACTAAAGGTTATTTGTCAATTGTAATAGACTAAGGAAAAGAATGGCAAACTTGCGTAGGGAGTCAATAGAGTCTATCGCGATGATTTAAAATCACTATTTCATTGTTATGTGTAGCCAAAAAATTATGAAATTATAGTTGGATATCCTTTACGTACGAGTATAATGTTTGTAGTAGTAGATCCTGAGAACCTAGTCATTGAATCATGTAGTTTGTTGTGTTGTGCATAAAGTAAGGGCTTCCTATCCGCTTTACTATAGTCAAATATAACGAAAGATTCATGCATCCTGCTGTTTCCATGTCATTTTTCGTACGTCTTGTACAAGAGTTTTTTTAGATGGAGAAACGTTAAGTTATATGATAGTAAGATATTTTATACAAGAATTTGTGCCTCAATGAGAGCCTAATTACTAGCCCTTGATAGAGGCCTCACTCTTGTGCGTAGTCTCGGATTTCAAAAAGTAATGATCTTCATGGATAATGCTGGATGTGTCACCCTTATGCAAGAAGATGTGGCGAGCTATGCAGTGTATAAGTATATGGTGGATGTTTGTCGCAAACTTACTCACATGGAAGATAAGCAGGCGGTAGTAGCTCATTTCTATATAGAGAAGCAAACTCAACAGCTGATTGGCTTGCAAATCGAATTGGCTTGCAAATCGAGGTCTCGAACAAGATATATAGCAAAATGTTGGTTCTTCAATCTCCTCATCCGGGCTTGCTGAAGTCGTTCACAATGACATCTATGGGGTAGCCAGACCCCGTTTTATCTCTACTTAGTACTTTCGTTTTGGGGCTTGCCCCTCTATTGTACCAAAAAAATAAATGTTTTAGTTAGTGGATGTCATACCCTGTAACCAATTAACAATCGTTTAAAATAGTCGTCATTGAGGTTCTTTAATTAGAATTGAAAAACATTTCTCTATTGATTGTAACGCCTCTCTAATCTTAGGCACAAGGTAGCATGTGAGAAATTAACATATGAGGTTCATGTTACCAAGGTTTGGCTAATTAGGGTTATTCAAACGGTATTCCTAAAACAGAATTAACGAATTTTTCATCTTGATTGACAATATTAGACATACTTCATCCCTCCAAATATGAATTTTTTTTATAGAATTTTCAAAAAATTAGAAGAGATATTTCAATGAAGAAACAAGTTACTTATATTTTCTCAAGCTATTCAAGCTTTGACAAATCTTGATATTTCCTTACAAAAAGAAAAACTACTTATACTTAGATTAAGTTTTTTTTATAGATAAGAAATGATTAGGTTAAACCACAAATGTAGTTCTACCTACAGAATCCTTCCAAAGATGTATATTTTATTAATTTAACTCCCAAGTCCCACCACAATTACAATAGTATTCTGTATTTGTTTATTTGATAAAGGCCAGATCGAGCTCCCTGCTTGGTGCTTCCCTATATAAAGAGAGGGGGAGGAACCTCATCTAGTATCCTAAAACAGAAGACAAAAAACCTTTTCAACACTCACAATACCAAATCAAGAATCATAAGAATGGTGTCAAGAGTGGGAGAAGCCATGAAAAGCAGGCAACTAAAGGAAACAATGGGTCAGCAACAAAAGCAAATGATGCAAATGCAATGCAACAAGAGCACAGTTAAGAAGTTCAAGAGAAGCAGCTCCAACCTTGAAGAGGACGGTGTTTCATCTGCCATCCTCCTCCTTGCTTGCATTGCTTGTGCTCCCTCTTTTTAGTTTTCTACGTCGTACTATAATGGTAGGATATCGCTTTCATTTCTGTAAAACTAGCTAGACTACTTATTTCTTTGGATTATATTAGTCGCCATTCTTTGTAAGCTTTAGTACTAATAAAACCAATTCATATAGCCACTTGTTTTTTCAATTTCTATCGAACTATTACATGAGTTTAGCAATATCTTTGTAAGCTTTAGTATATGGTCGATTTTTCCACTTCAAAGTAGGAGATAAATTACCTTGGCTAAGAACTGAGCATATACAGTATGTGGTTCTTAATTACTCCATCTCAAACTACTTTCAGGAAAATGAATTTTTAGTATGCAGTGATGGCTGAATAGGTCGGTTATGTATAAGAGATGGCCGGTTTCTTTTTCATTTGTCTCAAAACACCATGGAAACTATGTCTCCTTGGTCAGAGATTGTTGCGCAAGTTTCTAGTGTAACTTATCTGATTACGGATTTGCAAACTATTGCGTATACGTAGTATTTAACTATTATGTCCCGTGTGTGTCCAAGATAGTGACTATAAATTCCCGCATAAAAAAATGGGCTTATAAGTATGGTTTAATAAGATATTGCGGATTGATAGACAATTGATCCTCATAATTAAGCTTAGAAAAATAACTCATTAGACGTAATCATTGCAAAAAGGCAACATTATTCTGCAACGAGCTATGAATAACGAGTACGTATTCAGTAAATTTTTATTCGGGTACAGTTATAGAGATTCCCATACAGATTGGTGATTTAAGAAGCCATTGCCAATTGAATCCCTTGACAATTAAGAACACAGATAGTGTTCTTGGCGTCCAAGTGAACCAGTTTTCATATGGTGTGGTATATGGCGGATATTGGTTTGTGTATTTCATAGTACAACATTGCTGATGGAACAGGCTGGGTTGCCTTTATTATTGCTTGGGCAATATTGGCATGAGGAGTCGCATTTATCCTGCTTGCATATGTTTACAGTACATCAGTAATCAATTTCCTGCTTTGCTTCATGCTTACAATTTGTTAATCTCTGGCTTTGCTCCATTATCTCACGTCTTTCATTTTTGCAATGATCGTTAGCCTATTTACTTACAACCGAGTAATCAATCAGTAAATTAGTTTTCATCATTTCATAACAGATTAATTATGTCTTCTTTATAACCAAGTAAGTGTTTTAGTAAACTTCAAAATTAATAGATCAAGTTATATCACGAAGGAGCGCTTAAACACCAAAGGTCTTCACATCTAACATCATAGTAAAAATATGACAATTTCATATCTATAAAGTCTTTACGACACTCATAGACGAAATTTGAATAGATAGTAGTTAACAAGAGTGCATAAGACAACGTACTATGCCAAATTCAAATTCTTATAGATGTGGTAACTTTTTTTTTCGAGGGAGATTGATCACTATGCACACTCACTGGCGCAAATTTCAGCAGTTTTCCAACATATAAGAGGTGCAACCTTATGGCAGCAAAAGCAATGGTAGTCGTCTTCTGCACCGTCTTCTGCACTTACGCATGTTTCCGGCGTACAAAAGTTCAAAGTGATAAGTTTCCTGTTGTGTTTAATAAGGGTCATCCCATCTTCAAGGTGATTTGATACTGCCTTATTTTTCACTGTCAACTTGGATCCTTCATTGATGGCGTCATGGTATACCTGACCTACAAATGGAGAAGATGTATATATGGATTAGATCTGCTAATTTAGTTTTGCACCTAATTTAGTCATGATTTATATGACAGATAATAGAAACGTACGTCTATAACGAAATATGAAAGTTCCGTGGACTTTATGGTAACACGTCTGCTGTTTTGTATTGTTATTATTAAAATACCTAAGTTTTTTACGTAAGCAAAGACTATAGACTATATGCATACATATATAAACTATAAAGTAGTACCAATTTAAAAAAACCAAAATGTATTGGACCATTACATACATTCGTGAAATATACAAGACTATAACATATATTCACATGTAGAGTACGCATATAAGGAGGATATGTAACTAGAACTTACAGTTTGCGAGGGTCAGCAAGACCAAGAAAAAAACTCCAAAGAGAATGTTGCATCTAATTCTACTAGTCACCATGATTGTTTTTTATTTTTATTTTTTGCTATTACTTGCTTTTTCTGTTATTTAAATTATGGTGAGGTAGTGATTATGTGTGTGGTTTTAAAGTTGTATTTATACTAGTTGAAATGAAGTTCATAAATATGGTCAAGGCTTAGAAATTGCACTACATTCTCAATATAAGATGGATATACACCATATATGTGATGAATTGATTTCATTCCATAATTTGAGGCAATTAGCCAATAACAAACAATATGTAAAAGCGGCATATATGGTATCCTCGTATATTTTATCCATATTATGTCCGGATATATTTTGCCATTCTTACCAAATAAAAGAATGCCAAAAGCAAAAACATCTTATAGTCAACTGTAATACTACGGAGACTATCATTTGTGATGATTCCGAATATCGATTGCATAGTTCTGAATATTATAAGATATTTCGAGGATTCTTTTTTTTTTTTTTTTT
>CAAKMY010041591.1:0-20744 GCA_901111285.1 Corrigiola litoralis
GCGTAGCACGGGTTGCTATCTAGTTGGCTATATTTGTAAGAAAAATAGTGTTCAAGTTTGAGGGGGAGTGAAGAAAACCAAACTTAAAACTATATTTAGAGAATTACATTAATAATGGTTTACTATTATTAGGAGAGGTTGTTGTTTAATAGTATATGTTTACAACCTAAGGACATTTAGAACTACCTAAATATATGTACAGGTAGGAGTAAATTTGTATACTATAAGTACACCTCTTAGCTTTCAATGTAATATATTTGTGTGAAATTCAAAGAGTAAATCAAGAGTATATTTCCTGGGCAATTTTTAATGTCTCCTCCCTCTATTGAACTTGAATTAGCAAATTCCTACTCCTATAGTTGTGTGTCTGTGTGTTTGTGTTTACAGTCTTTGAACATAAGTGTACACAAGTATGTGTTTCTATTTTATTTGCTGAATAAGGATACATTTTTCCCTAGATGGTGCTGTCTTAGTAGACAAGTACCGGGAGGTGGAAACGTTTAATTGGAACAGTAGAGGGATATTATAGGGTCAAATGCTGAATTGTATAAGGCGTGCTTGTTGCAAGATACAAATGACAGTAAAATCGACGTGAGACTGGAAGGAAACTAGCTCAGAGAGCGGGCTTGTCATTCTTTTGGATTTAATTGTTTAAATGGATGGTGCAATCGACCAAGATACTTCACATTATCATGATGGTCAGATAGAGAGAATCGAGAAATTCATCCGAGTCATGTGTGATCATCATGAAGAAAACGTTATGGGGCCCAGTGGCAGAGATAGGGGGATCGGTAGGTAACCAGCTACCTGCCACATTTTATTTTATATTTTTTGGAAATTTTATAAGAAGAAACTTTCAATATATAAAGATGTTACTTTTTGTACTTGTTCCCACGAAAATGAATAAGGTGCATAGCTTTCTAGAGGGGTTTGGTTGTGAAATATCATCATGTTCACATGGATCAGGAATAGTTGCAGAGGAGACGCTGTCACGATTAACAGAACTTAATACAAGAAAATCAGCATAGAAACGAGGTTGTGGGGGAGTAAGTGTAGATGGGATTAGATGGTAAGAGTTGGAAGGCTAATCTGGTCTAAACTTTCAGAAAGTGTCCCCTTCTGGTGAAAGATGAAGGACGATTATGTAGTCTAAGATGGCAGACAAAGGTAGAAAAAAGTTCCGGATAGAAACTTAATACATTGACCTTCTTCAAATTTTATTTTTTTGATTTTTGTGTGTGGACGTAGCCATTTCAGTAAGCCGGTGAGGCGTATACATCACTTAGCTGGCCTACTAGTAGACATTGTCTTTGTCTGTCAAAGGAAGTTAAGGAAATTAAAGAGAACGCTGTGTGTGGTGGCATTCCTACTGACTCTTCAAGTATTAGTATGTGTAGTGACCTTCCTACTAACTCTATAAGTAGCTACACATGAAGGTTGGGCTGTGCCATAATATGAGCGGAGAAAGTCACAAGACAAGTGTGGAAGGAAATTTTGAAGCTTGACATTTTGATTATATGGAGCTTTCTGCACATATATACCCCTTAACCTGGGTGAATGCCAGTGACAAAACTATGCAGCCAAATCACCTAACGCAACAAGCGTTTTCTTAGCCACTTGTTTGTGCGCAACTCTGTGCTGTTTTCTGTAGGTGGTTTTGAAGGATGTTTTCTGAAAGAATTTAAGGAGAATCGACAATATTTTAGTCCAGCAGTCATTGTGAAAAGTCTGAGGTTTTCACTACATTGTACCCTCTGTTTTGTTCCAATCAGAAATAGGTTCACTGAAGCCCCAGACTTCGCGTTTATGTTGTCAACTTGTTCCTATCCTTCCGACCTTCTCTACCATCTTGAAGCACTGAAAATGTTACGATACCGTAAACCTACTAACTCCTGATAATTAAAATTTTACTGGCTAGTCTTATGAACTCAAGTTTGACAGACCAAACTTTACGTAAAGCCATAGACCAAAATTTACTCCTAGATATTGCATCCAACTCCAAGTCCTAACTATATTTTGATGAATGCAGCACTCATTTGTTTGGGTCATTGTGCCAACTAGTCTGACCTATATTTGCTGGTAGTCCTTTATGCAACAAGCTTATGTCAGGTCTTTAATCTTAGAGTTGATGACCTTTTCTACGAGAGCCTTTCCTAGTTTGGCCTGAATGAGAACAATGCACCTATGACTTGGTTGACATGCACTATTTACCTTACTATTGTTCCATCAATGCCATATCCATTTACCACTCTTGTCTATGTGTGAAACCATTTTGCTCCCCTTATTACAGGTCTTTGCTATCTAGACATGCTTGATGTGATCAACAGATTGTATCCCCTTTCACATTTTCCTAGCAAAAAAAAAAACAGTGTTCAAGAGTTTTTAGTTGTTCTATTTACGAACTATTATCTCAGAGATCATTTCCATTGACTGAAGAAGAATACATACTGAGACTTGATGATGTAGCAAACACACTAAAATGTTGGGGCGCCGTGTCACATATCAGAAGCAGCCTGGAAAAGTTAAAAGAGCGGCCCCGTATTGGCAAGGTAACCTCCAAACTGTTAGACTTTTCTAGTTTTCTGATCATATAAGCATCAATTTACTTGAAGAATGATAAAATAATGACGAAATCTGAAAGAAGAATTCAAATAACGCTTTAGGTAGCCGATAAAGAGCTTGGATTAGTTCTGTCATTCATATGAGCTGCATTCAGCGACTGTTTTATAGCAAAAAACTGACTATGATAAAAACTATTATTGCATTCACTGCAGGCTGTCAGCATTTTCATAGACATGGATGAGTCCGGAGCTCGTTCAAATGAATGGATCTACAAATAAGATTTGCCAAAGAGTACAATTCATGAATCACTTCATAAAGACCCGAAAAACGATCATTTCGGAGGATGAGGCTGAGACAGTGAGGTTATATCTATACCATGTTCAGTCGTGAGCTCTCCCTGCAATGCAAGTCCTTAATTTAATCATGTTGTATAGCATATGTTGTACACAGATTGTGGAATGGTCATTAAGATATATATCCATATCAATACATCATTTTCATTACAGCCGTGTTAACCACATTTCTTAAATTAAAGGACACGGAATTTTGTCTACTAGACTACAACTTTCTACGTGAGACCATCACAAGAGTATACTACGGAGTATAAGGACTATTGAGGACGACTACACTTTATTTTAAAGGGAGTCATGAAGGCGATATACACGAGTTTCGAACTCTAAATTTAGATATTACCTCCAAACCATAAAACTGTTGGTGATATTGCGAAACTCGGCCAGTCAAACAATTAGAAAAATCACTTGTAATTATCACGGATTAAGGTCTCACTCTCAATTCTCACGATGTGTGTCTCTCTAAAACCTTGTATACACCCGACACCCGAGCTGCGATATTCCCATTACTAGGTCATAATTCCTTCAATAAGCCACATTCTTTGCACATTAAGTGTAAGAGATTACCTCACGGTGAGACGGTTCAAACATAACATCTCTATTTCTTAAAAATAATGATGCACATTTCGAAAAATTGTAACTTTTTCAATATGAAGATGTTACCAATGAAAGCATCTCACCGTGAGGTAATCTCGTCTAAGATTTTGTGAAAATATAATTAATTAATTCGCACTTCAAAGACATACTAGTGTTTGGCCCCGGTGATGCTCGATGGCCTTTTTAAGGAAATTATACCGAGAATAATCCCTATTTTGAACTTTCTTATAATATTACTTCTTACTATGCTTAGAACAATCCGTACTATACCTCATTTATCCACGAATGCACCCTCTACCCCCGAAGCTCCATTCCAAGACAATTTTTGACCCAAACCTAACTCTTTTCTAGATATGCACATTCTTTTTATTCATTCCATGGTATATGGTCCGAAGGGCAATTTTTGTTTGTTTAAAATGTGCGCACAAATTCGTTGATAAGAATCGACCCCCAACCTCATGATTGAGATATGAGAACTGTCTTGACTTAGTTCTTTTCTTAAACACGAATCAGTAGGCTTTCGAAAAAAAGACATATCAGTAGGCTTTAAAAAAGCACAAATTCTTAGCAAATACCACCACCTACTTTATAATAAAGTAGACAAACTCCTTGCAAACTAAATTTACTCTACCTCCCCAGAGGCCCAAGTCAAGTTATAGATTTATATATACCGTTTTTGGGCCAGTCAACTCCGTCTACTTTTAAGACACTTTTATGAAGTAGACAGTCTCTCCCAAAACACTCCATTAGAAAAAAGATCTGCATAACGTATTTTATGCCTATTTATACACACCATTGAAAAGAACATCTATAATAATACGTATTTTATTGGTGAGAATGTGCGCACAAAGTCGCTGATAAGAATCGACCCCCCAACCTCATGATTAGATATACTAGAGCTCTGACCAATTGAGCTAGTTCTTTTCTCAAGACTAAGTTTATTGGTGAATTGAGATTGGTAGGTTTTCAAAAACTTTCCGTTAAAAAAAAGACCTATATAATACTAAGTATTTTACGCCTAGTTATATACACCATTGAAAAGAACATGTATAATAATACATATTAAGGTCCTATCACCTTTTGACAGCATATACCGGTTTTGGCTAGTATAACTCAGTCTACTTTTAACACACATTTATGGAGTAGATTGTCTCTCGCAAAACATTCCGTTAGAAAAAAGACGTGTATAATACTACGTATTTTACGCCTATTTGTACACACTATTGAAAATAACATGTATAATAATACGTATTTTATGCCTATCACCTTTTGACAAACATAAAAAGGCAACATAACGAATAAAACGCCCAGTCAGTCTTCCTGTCAGCCGCCATTTCTCAGTCCCTTCCATAACTCCGGCCACTTTTCCGGCCAGTTTTCCGGCCACTGTTTTATTTTATTATCAAGGTAAGCTGATATTATATTTCTCTTATACAGTTATACTCCTTTTTTCTTCACTATTTCATACTCCATTATATTATATACCATGATATATTTCACAATGTTTTACTTTTAGCATGTTTTTATAATACCCATTTGAACTATGATTACTGTGGAATATATTGGGTTATGAATATGTAGCTTTAGTACCCACTTTTTAAAAAACTCATTTTTTGCATGAAATATTTTCTGCCCAGTTTGTATGACCTTATTTTGCACCCATTTTGACCCAGTAATCAGCGAAATGAAATATGCGTCTGTGTATGAAAGTTGTAGCCACTGTTGTCAGCTTTCCAAAGCTTCTTGTATCGCCTCGTTTCGAGGTCTGAGGAGTGAGTTATGGATGAAAAACTAAGTCCTGTCTGAGTGCTGCTGGTTGTGTGTTTTTATGCCAAGATTAACTGTTTTTGCCTTGGTTTTCTCTTATATGATGAATCAAGCTGTGCATGATAGTCCCAGTTGGTCTTGGGAAAGACCGTCTACTATTATGTAGGCGAAGCCCATGTTGGCCCAACAAAGATAATATACTCCGTAACTCTATTTTAGCTTGGGGTTTCTGGGAGCTTTAGCTAATTTAGCCTGAAAGGAGCTCGTCTACTTTTATATCAGTAGACGGCCTCTGCCAAGATTTTGTGTGATAATTAAACCTTGTTGTGAAAAATATTTATTTGATGTAGGGTGTTTATTATCGAGGTAGTGAGATAAATTTGAGTTCTTGGCAGTTGACAATGCATAATACAATTACATTTGTATAAGCTTACTTTTATTCATTCAAATTACAAGTGAAATGTAATAAAAGAAAGAGTCGAAAATTTCATCCGAAAATTTTCAAAATGAAATCGTTCTGAACATTTAATAACTATGTATTCATTTTTTAAAAGTCAACGTCTTTTACAACGGATTTTGACCGTATTTTTATGCTGGTATATATTTTTGGGTGGCAAAAAGAAACAGAGTCGTGCCATCGTGCATCAGAATCCATCTCATAGATAAGTAGATGCGACACGTTGTTTGGGATTAGTATCTTGTTTATTTCTTGGATTAGAATCAGTGTTATACGCCTATACAAATGATTTTTGGTTCGTTCTCTTAAGGACTACTTATTGTTGTACGCCCTCTTATTGTTTTGTTTCCCTTGTAACGTTTAGTATGTCTTTCATGCTAGATTAGTGATTTAGGACAGACGTGCTAAGCTAGTAGCTTAAGGAGATCTGTAGTACTAAATTGACGAAAACAAGTTCTAAGGTTGCGCTGTTTTTCAATATGATACTATGAGTAAAGTGAGTTCCTCAGAACCAATTCATATGAATACAATTTGGTACAAATCAAATTGATAAGGTAAAACACACTTTGTGCTAATTTTCTGAGCTCAAGTCCAATGTTTAAATTGGCGCGCCTCGCTGAGACCTTGCCATTTTGTGTCCTAGGCGAGGCGACTTCACTGAAGTGCGCCAAGGCTCAAACTAAGGCGCATAATGGGAAAACGCTGAAGTATTCTTTTTTTTTTTGTACCTTTTTCAATTGTACCCTTTTTTTTTCTTCTGCGCCTCACTACGATAAGGGGAGCGCCTTTGCTCTACGCCTCGCCTTGAGGCTCCAAAGACCCTATCGCATATGTGTGCGGTGTGCCTCGAGCCTTTTCAAACACTGCTCAAGTCAGAAATGTGCTAACTCAGTCAGGAGGAATGTTTTATAGAATCTCTGGATTTCAGCATCTGACAAGATTTTATTTTCAGCTTAATTGTTCACTAGAAACTAGAAGGTACTAAGAGCTTAATTTTTCAAAGTTTTTGGGCAAGACTTGAAGTCCAGTTGGCATATTAGTCACAACTAAGTTTGTTTTATGGCTGTTTCATGGACTATTAATTTGTCGTGATGGGAACTTATTCCTAAGCTTCGATTAGCTCAGTGACTAGTTACAGAAGACCTGAATATGAAGAACAATTTTGTCTGACCTTCTCATTTGCAGTTTTATTAAATGTTAAGCCAACTTATATGATCCCTATTTTTTTTTTTTTTGGGTCTGGAAGAGAATGAGTATGTAGTATACCAAAGGTGCTTTAGGTAATAATTTCTCTGAAGTACTTTAGGTGATATTTTCACCAAGTTATGTTATGTTGTCATGATTGCACATATTGATCTGATTTTGTTGATCTAGACGAATATTGTTTCTTTTGGTAATCTGAACTGGTGAGGCTCAAGTGTACATGAGGAGTGCTTAGCTCAATTGGAAATGTCATGATAAGTAATTAAGCTACTTTTTTCCGTTGGTTTAAAATATACAAGATCTCGTAAAAGTACAAAACTCTCATATGTATTCAATTAATTTACTGTGTGTAACTAATGTAAACCCAAATTAGAAGCATGGATGATTTAACTTAGAGGCACCAGGTTTACTGATTTTCATGCGAGGTAAGGCTTTGCTGTGATTTGGTATGGGTTTGTTGATCAAGATTTGAGTTTTGGTCCACAAGTGTCACAAGCACTGGACTGATTTTATTAACATGCATGAAATTGGTGTTTTTCTGTGTTAAACTGCATGTTATTTTTTTTTATTTTTTTTTTTCATTATTTTGTATGGACTTGTTGATATGATATGAACTTAGGCAGGGAAAGTGTATAAAGAACTAAAGTGATTTTCTTGATGCTTATGCAAGGGATTGCCCTATAGTGATTTTGGCTTTGATTTTGTATTTGGGAGTGGGCTTTATATATATAAAAAGGAATCTTGGTGGGAGAAGTGTTAGAAGAAATGGAGTAATTTTATTGATGCAGCACTAGAAGTCTCGAAAAGGTATTTCATTTGTCTGAACTGATTAGCTTTACTTACTTGATGCCTATTTTTGTTCAGGGTTGTGTAGGTTGGAGACTGAAAACTCTATTTTTGCTTGGACTGGAATCATCATTTCCATAAATCAAGGTCTCACTTTCAATTCTCACGTGATTTGTCTCTCCAAAATATAAAAATGAATGCCTCCGCCCTCCGACTCGATCCGAATCCGGTCTCCATCACCGGCTTGACTCACAAGTTCACTCGAGCCACCCGTTGCCCTGTTTACCGGACCTCCTTCCGGAAGCCTGTGGAGTGCTCTTCACTCAAGTCTGCGGCAGTCGTTACGGAGCAGACATCGAGTCGTGTAGATGGGCTGAGTCAGGTATCCGGCGTGTTAGGTTGTCAGTGGGGTGACGAGGGTAAAGGCAAACTCGTTGACATTTTGGCCAGCCATTTCGACGTAGTCGCCCGTTGTCAGGTCTTCATCTTATTACTCCATATAATTCTATACCTTTTTATTCAATTAATCTTATATGTTTATTTTTTTCGTTTCTTAATTATATATGGGAGAACAACAACTTTGCTAGATAGAATAAAGTATATATGTAGAGAGAAAACTGAGCTTTTATCATGGAGTATGACTATTAGTTAGATGGGGTCTTTATTTTTACTCTAGTATGGCATTCTTATTTTATTTTTGTTTGGCCTCAGGGTGGAGCTAATGCTGGCCATACCATATACAACTCTGAAGGCAAAAAGTTTGCCCTTCATTTGGTTCCCTCAGGTATCCTTAATCAGGATACACTTTGCGTGATTGGAAATGGCGTCGTCGTTCATCTCCCTGGCCTTTTTAAAGAAATCGACGGCCTCGAGTCCAATGGGGTCCCTTGTGAAGGTCGTATATTAGTATCTGATCGTGCTCACTTGTTGTTCGACTTCCATCAGCTTGTCGATGGTCTTAGAGAAGCTGAGCTTGCTAAATCCTTCATTGGCACCACTAAGAGGGGTATTGGCCCTGCTTATTCTAGCAAGGTCATTCGCAATGGCATCAGAGTCGGCGACCTTAGGCATATGGATACTTTCCCTCAGAAGCTTGAAGTTTTGCTCTTGGATGCATCTGCTAGATTCAAAGATTTTAATTATACCCCAGAAATTCTCAGGGATGAAGTTGAAAAGTACAAAAGGTTTGCTGACAGACTTGAGCCCTACATTGCCGATACTGTGCATGTCATCAATGAGTCAATCTCTCAGAAGAAGAAGATTTTGGTTGAAGGTGGCCAAGCCACTATGCTGGACATTGACTTTGGAACCTATCCCTTTGTAACTTCCTCTAGCCCATCAGCCGGGGGCATCTGCACAGGTCTTGGTATTGCTCCGCGTGTTGTGGGTGATCTCGTTGGAGTTGTAAGTGGATTTTCTTTTTTTCCATGGTGCTTTGATACAGGGAGAAAGTCTCTTAAAACACGTCGTTTTTGTTCTTTAAACTCTTCCTGCTAATCTTCATTTTGTCTTACATCTAATCTTCTTCTGTTTTCCGCATGATCCTGGCAGAAGCATGTTATGATTAGCATTTTTCGTAAGTTAGTTGAAATATTTTGACAGTTCGTGGTGAAACTGGAGTTTTCATTCCTTTGTTCTTTCCTGTGTTTTGCAGCCTTTTCTTGTATTATTAGTCTATTGTGTTCTCTTTTGTTTGTTTAGGTTTTAGGGATATATGTCTATTTTTATTCTCATCAGTGCAACCTGCTTAAATAATCTATATAGTTCCTGATACACCAACCTTGATTTCAGGTTAAGGCCTACACCACTCGTGTTGGCTCAGGACCCTTCCCTACAGAGATATTGGGTCAGGGTGGAGACCTGCTTAGGTTTGCTGGTCAGGAGTTTGGAACGACAACCGGTCGCCCTCGTCGTTGTGGCTGGCTGGACATAGTTGCACTAAAATATTGTTGTCAAATTAACGGTTTCTCGTCTCTGAATCTGACAAAACTAGATGTTCTATCTGATCTTTCTGAGATCCAATTGGGTGTTGCTTACAAGGAAGTTGACGGTACACCCATCAAATCTTTCCCCGGTGACCTTCGTGTGCTTGAACGGTTGAAGGTGAATCTTTTCCTGAAATCATTTTCTAATATCAGACTTGAGTATGAAGTTTTCTTTCGATTGATGTATGACTGTTTTTGGAACTCTTGTGCCTCTCCTACAGCTGTGGTCCTGTGGATATACTTGTTTCATCCTCTCACTGCTTGGCTTGTAGGATTTGGTTTATCACCCTTTTTTCAGTTCCTTCCTCTAATGACTTATGTTTGTGCTCTGCAACCTGAATTAACAATCCTTTGACTGCAATTTCCTGTTTGGATGGACTATAAATGATTTTCCTACCTGTCCAGTGAGCATTCAGATCCGGTTTTTAGTTATAAAGAGTGGCTGTGAGGTTAGTCTAACCCGAAGTGACACACATTCTTTCTCTTCCCCTTCTATCAGCACCAACCAAACTACCCATCTTGATAGGCGAGAGTTGAAAGCAGTCCACTTCCATCTGCCTTGTTGCTCCTTTTTTTGAAGGCACCATCTACTTTGATGACAACTTCCTGTTGTATTCGATTGGTGCCCAATTCTGGCGTAAGTCTTGCTTTCTGTTTGAAGATCTTCCAATTTTGAGCTTAAGGTCGCAAATTTCAGAGTAACTATCTGCAAGGATCTCTATGTTTTGACGAATCTGTTTCGGTGCAGTATTCACTCCCGAACAGGATGTTTTTCTTCCGTAAGTTCATATAGTCTACAGAGTTGCTCAAATTGCACATTAGTTCCTGTGAGGTCCTTATGTTCAGCAACTAATGGATGAGTTGTGCCAGCCACTAGGAGAGGTCTTTCGTCACTGATGCCTAAAAAATGTTGTTCACCCTTTTTTTTCTGTATCTTCACTATGGTAAAAAACGTGGTCTATGGTGTCTCCTTTCTGAAGGATTTGGCAAATGTTCATCTACCCCTTTTTTTCATCATGAAATTGCTGGATATTGGTAGAGCATTTTTAGCAATTTTCCACAATAAGATTTTACATTTCTGGAATTCTTTCGATATGCCATATTTTCTTCCAGATTCTTCCCCATGCATATGGTTGTTTATTAGTTTTGACATTCAGAAACGTGGTCTATGGTGTCTCCTTTGTTTCTTCCTGTGTTTGGACTTGTGATGATTTCCCTATGTGTCCAGTGAGTATTCAGATCCGGTTTTCCTTTAATCATAAAGAGTGGCTGTGAGGTTAGTAGAACCTGAAATGACGCACACTCTTTTTTTTCCCTTTTTAGTTGACCAAATTTTCTTTTAAGAATGCCATGAACTAAGCATGGGGGCTTGAGTTGAAGTGTTGAACTCAATATATTACCACTTATTATACTGCCCATCTTGAGAGGCGAGAGTTGAAAGCAGTCCACCTTCCATCTGCCTTATTGCTCCTTTTTTCGAGGCACCTTCTACTTTAATGACAACTTCCTGTTGCATTTGATTGGTACCCTATTCTGGCGTAACCGTGTAAGTCCTGATTTCTGTTCAGAAATCTTCCCTTTTTGAGCTTAAGGTCGCAAATTTAGAGTATCTATTTGCAAGGTGCTCTATGTTTTGAAGGATCTGCTTTGGTGCAGTATTTGTTCTCGAACAGGATGTTTTTCTTTGATAAGCTCATATCCTCATCGGGGTTGCGCAAATTGCACAATTAGATCCTATGAGGTCCTTTCTTTGAGTAAGTAATGGATGAGACGTGCCGGCCATCGTGAGAGGTCTTTCTTTTGCTCCTACACTGGTGCCTAACTAGTTATCACACCCTAAGGTTTTTTCTGTAACTTCACTTTTTCAAAAAACGTGGACTATAGTGTCTCCTTTCTGAAGGATTTGGTAAATGTTTGTCTGCCCCTATTATTTTCTCCATAAAATTGCTGTATACCGGTAGAGCATTTTCAGGAATTTCCACAATAAAGTTTTTCATTTCTGGAATTCTTTTAATGGGCCATGCATATGGTTATCTTTTGGCTTTGACATTAAGAAAGGTTTACTGATATATCAACCAAAAAAAAAAAAAAAAAGAAAGGTTTATTGATGTTCTAGCTTTATAATGAATACTGTGCTTGACTGCTTGTACTCGTATGTCGTAGTGTAACCATTTCATTAACTACCCAGGTTGGGTTATATCATTATAGGCTCCACAGGTAATGATCTGTGTGGTGTTGTTGTTACTCCTTCCTTATTTGCATTTTGGTGTTTGTGTAGGTGGAATACGAGGTTCTACCTGGGTGGAAGACTGACATTTCATCAATCAGAAACTATGCTGACCTTCCATTGGCTGCTCGTCGTTATGTCGAGCGGATAGAGGAACTTGTAGGAGTACCAGTCCATTACATAGGTGTTGGACCAGGCAGGGATGCCCTCATTTTCAAGTAGTGGTGAAATTTGAGATCAGATTGAGTGGGTTTTTGCTCTTTCTTTTTCTTTTTCCCAAGTGATGGGTGGGATTAGGGCAGCTGTTTGACTCAGTTAGAATACACGCCCTTTTTTGACTTTCAAGAGGTAAATTGGATTAGACAAACCTAATCTGGTGAATGCATTTATCTTGTAATACATGTATTCTCTGTTGTAAAAATTGATGCCAGGTGATCGCAGTTAATAATTTACTTTGCGGTTTCTGCTCCATGAGATGCTGGGCAGAGGCGATTTCTGAATTCTGGGAGTATTCAATTTGGATATTTTAGACTAATGCATGAGAGGGATTCCTTGTAGATAGAATTTGGTGCTGGTTTTCTGTTTCTTTCTTTGGTAATGCCTGGTGTTTAGAAGTGTTTACCATTATTCAGTGTCTCAAACAACACATTTTCTTTGGTAATAAATGTATTTTTCTTTTCCTTGGCCTTTTTGGTACCATCCCTAAACTGTTGTTACTGTGAGATAAGCAGGCAAGTGGCTGGATGCAAAATTGATTGTGATCTTAATTGTTGTCTCTGTTAAGCTAATAAATTTATTCAATTATTTGAACGAATGATTGACTGTGGGGTTGCCGTCTCTGCCTTAGAAAGCAGAGATATCAGTGTCTATCGCTAGTGGCTCATCCAGGAACACAGCTGCTGCTCAACAATATCTGCCATCCTCAACTTGAAGTGCGTTGATCTTCGGACAGGCCTGCTGGGTAAGACTTCTGTTGAGATCCAATCCACCGAAGGACCCGTTCTTCCTCATAAAGTTTGTCTGTTTTCCGTCTTATGCCTTTTTTCTACTCTTTTCATTTTCTTCTTCTTCTCTTCCGCTCTAGTTCGGGCCTCATTATGGGGTTCTTCTCAAACTCATCAAGGCAGACCCAGAGGAACAAGAAGATGACTGCTTGAAAGACGACTATACAAGAGTCATGGTCTATGACTTGCATTTATATGATGATACCACTAGGTCAGAAGAATGCCCAATAAAAAGAACACGAGCGTTTTCACTGTTTGTCAATCTTTTGGTTATGATATGCAAGATCACTTTCAATGAAAGGGTTCTGCATTGAAAAGGGCCGCCCTTATTTTCGTTCGTGTCTGGTGTTATACTTTCTACACTGATTATCATACACAACTTATATTTGAAAGGTTATGTGGTGTCTGCATTGTCATGCGAAGATTTTTTTTTTTTTTTTGGTAATACTTGCCATGTGAAGGTTGCTACAAAGAATATGACCTGAACTCTCACGTTATATGAGTCGTAATTCTTGGACATGTTCATTAATTTATAGATGTTTTAGGCTTTCAATTTGATAAGCATGATCTAGAATATGCCATATGGCTGAGTGTTGTCAGGCGAGTCGTGACAATTTTAGGGATGGTCTGAAAAGAATAATAGGTGTGGATGACTTAATGAGTCAGACCTTGCAGAACTTATATGAAACAAATACCGAATATCCTATAAATCTATAACCAATTGCTATTCATCGCCCTAAGCTTTTTCCTATTCATTGCCCTAAATAACTGTAAGTATAAAAATACCCTTCCTTAGTATTACCCCCTCCCCCCTGTGCGTCCCCTTCAAGTTAGGGCGATGAATAGCAACCCCCCTTCTTATATGTCTTCTATATGACCTGCATTGAGGACTGTAAACTAAAATATTAAGATAGGAATTGTTATTGGTATCATTGCAGGCTGTTAGTATTGTCATAGACATGGATGAGTCCGGTGCTTAGTAGACGATTCACAAATCATTGTGACTCTTTATTTGGGATTTTGGAAAGAGCTAGATTAATTCTCGGAGAACAAGGCTGAGACACTGAAGTTGCATTTTCAACTTGGTTCATTCCGTGTGCCTCCCATGCAAGTCCTTGAGTTGAGCTAATGACGCTTTATAGGATGTGTTGTACACAGGACATGGAATGTTAAATCAATCACATTACATCTTTATGGTTGCAGCCGTATTAACCCTTTATTCCTTGTCCTGGGTATAACATATAGACTTATGGAGCCAAAATTTTTGACCAGAACAACCTATGTGAGAAGGTCTTACGATTACTAGGACAACTATGAAGGTCTTTTCTACCTTCCTTTGTTAAAGAGAGCCTCAGAGAAGTTTTACTTAATAAGCTCACATCCCTTAATCAATGACATTCGTACCCCTACTTTTGTCATTCTTGTCTCTCTTTTCAATCATATCTATAGAACTTTGATCAAAATTTTATTCCACGTATAACGAAATTGATATTAAGAAAAATCCACAAATGACAATTTTTAGACTAAACTCCTTAAATATAAGTTCCTGTAGGAACATTATCTATATAGGAACGTAGGAACAAGTCGTGATCGTTGATCTTATGGCAATCTAACGGACGAAATAAGAGTAAACAAAACGCGCTCCTTATCCTTTCAACTTTTGCTTCGTGTTTCGCTGCTTATTTTATCCCTTCATTCACCCAATTTTTTTCTCTCTCTTCTCCTCTTCTCTTCTCTTTATCCAAATTGCTGCAATTCTTTCCCTTCGTTTACCCAAATTCTTCCCATGGTAGATTCTGAGCAATTATAATTGAAAGTGCAGCAATAATTCAATTTGAAGAAGCTTTTCTCTCTCATCTCTGATATTTGCTTTATTTCTTCAACTTTTCAAGCTTTCATCAATGGCAGTTGAACTTAATTAGCTGAGGATTTCCCCAATTATTGAGGAATAGGTAAATTCTGATCACTTTATGGTATGTCTTTACCCTTAATTCTTGTACGTTTAGTTAAAGTTGCAAACCCTAAATTATTATTTGTTTAGTTTTAATTTTAATTTTTTTTATGGTTGCCAATTATAGCTTGTTAGTTGAGCCGGTAGGTGACTTTTGTTGATCGACTAAATTTTTGTTGTTTTTGTTGACTTTAGTTAAAAGCTAGCTGATACTGATTGATTATTATTCGAAAGACTACTTAAGTCGAAGTTGTGGCCTTAATTTGTTAGGTAGTCACTTTGTAACTCAGATAGCACATTTGATCAATTCTAAAAGTCGTGAAGAAAGTCAGTCGTTTCGCCTATATCGTGTCCCTATTTTCTTAAAATGTAACCCCCTAGCTATTCTTGATGTCAAGTAACCAAAGTTTGCGTATAATATGTGTATAGAACTATAGAAGTCGTGAAAAATATGTTCTAACCTAGTTTGTGTATACAAACAGGCTTTAGAAGTGATCAGTACGCCAAAAAGTGAACCTTTAAGCGCAAATAGGAACCCCAATTTTTTAAATAGTCACCCTTTTTGGTTTCATTATAGTTGGACTCGGCCATCGGTTACATGAAGAGTCATTGTTTTTGTTGTTTCTACACACGAAGCACTAGCCATGATTTCTCGATAATACGATATGTTACTGAATATGGTATTAATTAAAGGTGGTATGATATGATAGCAAGGAAACTTGACTGTTTTCCCATAATTGTTTGTGACTTGTGAGTCTCACAATAGTGTTCATGATAAGTGTATATTATGTGAAGGTGTACTTAACATGTGGGACTTCACTGCATTTGATTTAAATTAACATAGTTTTCTACCTTTCACTCTTCGGGTAACATATTTTGATAAAAGGGTCACATTGTGAGGAATAAGGGTTACTTTCTTCATTTAAGTAATTACATATAAATTTATAAAACCTATTAGCTCAATTGGTCGAGCACTCTGCGCTTGCACATGAGATGTAGGTTCAAATCCTACATAGGTTATTGAAAAAACCCGTCTATGTTTCATCTCATTTCTCTCTAGGGTGACTATTGGTTCCGTTAAAAGGGTCACTTTTGCAGGCGTAAGGGTTACTTTTAGCTGAAAATTGGTTACTTTGTGCTAGTTGGCTACTTTTGTTGGTTGTTCTCTTGCAATTCATATTTATAGTTGATTACGAAGCTAAGAAAGATACAAACTTTTGTAGGGGAACTAGGCAGCCACCTTGATACTCACCTTCTGCCTTTTTTTAGACTTGTAGTCAACGTTTCTATGTACAAACTTTCTCTGTCCTTTGTCAATACTAATCTGCAACCTGGAATTTTGATCGAAATTGATGCCCTTTTATGGGGCAGTGAGTTGATGAGTTGTTATGCTACTTTACCTCATTAAGCAGGTGTGCTCTAAATTTGGTTCAGACGCTATAAGGTCATACTCAAAATGTATATGTTTCATTGTGTGTGCTACTGGGGAAAAGGGAGATAATGGGAACATGTTCTGTTTCCAACTTATATAAGCTCTCTGTACATAAATATAATCTCAATAGAACGAAACATTAGCATTTAGGCTATGTGGGACTTGAACCCACACCACTATGCAGATTGCACATCGCTCTACCAATTGATCTTGGATCACACATATTCATCTTGATATTTAGACCACACTTAAGTACTAAACTAATAAGCTTTCATGTATACTCAAACGACTTGAACTGAATTAGTGGATAATTGGTGTACAAAACTGAATTAATGAACTAAATTATTGAATGAGCAGATTTAGTAAAGTGAGCTAAGCTTGTGAGTTTAATTGTACTTAACTAGTGAGCTGAACATATATTGTAGGCTCAAGAGAACTAAATCGATGAACTGAATAAAAGTAAGCTAGTGAATTGAACTTAATTAGCGGACGAAGCTCAATTAAACTATTGAAGTGAACGTAAATTAGTGAATAGAACTAGTAAATTATAAGCCGAACTATTAAGTTGGATTGAACTTTCAGCATTACTAGCGAGCTGAACTAAATTGATGAGCTCTATTGAACTTTACTAGTGACCTAAACTAAATTAGAGAGATGAACCAAACTAGTTATCTAAACTTTCAAAAAAGCTATAGAAATGAACTTAAAAGGTGTAATGAATTGACCTTACCTTAAACGACCCACTTTTAACTGAATAAGCCAACTAGTGAAATGAACTAAAATAAACTAGTGAGCTAAACTTAAACATAAACTAAAATAAACTAGAGAATCAAATTTAAGCATGAACTAAAGTAATGAATTTAACGAGTAAACTGTACTATATAGATTAGTGTGATGAACAAAACTAGTGAACTTCACTAATATTGACCAACAATTGCTCTAAACATAACTAGTATTCTAAACTAAAATTAACTAGTTAACTAAACCTAAACGATCTTGCTAGTGAGATGACATAAACTAAAGAAATGAATTGAACAAGTGACCTGAACTAAACTTAAATCACTTGAACTGCAAGAATAGTAAACTGAATGAAATGACCAAAATTAGATTGTTGAATTCAACTAAACTAAATTGATCTTAACATGCAGGTTTAACTAAACTAGTGAACTTTTATTCACACCTGCGATTTAGCGAACTAAACTAAATCTTAAATTACTTAGCAGAAATAATAAACCGAATTAAAACCAAACAACCTCAACTCAATTGAATCATTAAATCTAAACTATTATTATACATCTAATACACTAAGAAGACCACTACGTACTTCTAGGACACATGATTTATGGCAACTCTCACTCTAAAAACACATGCGTCATGCCATGTCAACACTAAAACGCTGACCTAAATCCATGTGTTATATTTTTTCTTAAAAAGTGCAAATATTGCATGTTAGCTTGACATCTCATGAATAAAAAACTTTTGATACACCTATCTTCTTAATTACCCACCAATTCAATTTTCTTATGCTTACAAAAAACTCTTTCTCACCCTCCTTCTCTTTACAGTTACAAAACCCTTACATGCTACATTTTTTTATCTTCCCCTTCTTTATAACATTTTCACCTCTTCTTGAACTAATTAGTTATTTTTAACCTCTATAATCAAACATATATTGTTTGATTATGTATCTTCATATCATTTGCTTATTTCTCCTCTCTTTTTCCATGTGATCATAATTCATCAGAATCCACATGGTTGTGATATCTAATAAGGTATTTATATTTTAACAATATACTTCAAGATTGTTGTTGATATACTTCGAATTTTAATTCACAACAATAATATATATGTCTATTTTCATAGTTTATTTAAGCGTCCAATTTTTTTGAATGTTCTATACTTAACATTACAAATCACGCTAAACTATTTACCTTACTATTTTTAGTACTTGTTAGATACTAATAATGAAATGCTTCTCAACAAATCGACACAAAGCATACAAATTGTTCAACTAAGATTTCATTTCCTTTTCATTTTTTTTTTCATATACACAAGGTTTTTTTCCATAAATATACATTGAATATATACACATTCTTTTTATATATATGGTAAATCGTAAATAGTAAACTCAAATAGAGAATTTCTACAACCATGTTAGCAAAAAAAAAAAAAAAAAATATTGACAACAAATGTTATTTTCTTAAAACATGGAATTTATTTTTCTCGAAAAAGATTTTTTTTTAATTTTATTTTCTTAAAACTCAATGTAAAAAGTACATTTGTTGTATAAATGGCTTCATTTCAAAAAAGCTAGCATATAAAATTATGGATCAAAATTAGAGTTTTTTACTAACATGGTTGTAAATTTTGGACGATCACTCTAATTTTATATTTGTTCGCACACATGTTTATGATTATTTTTGCAATAGAAATTATAATAATTTTTTATTGAAGTTAAAAATAATTTTTTGTATTTATATATTGGTGCATGTTTGATTAGAAATTAGGGGACAATACAATTTTTATCACGTAGTTATTTATTTCAATATCATAGTACATTGATAAATTTAAAGTTGATGTAGCTTAGTTTGCAATTTAAGAAACTTGATGTTTATAGGTTAATGCGATTTAATGGAATTTTTTTGTTTGTTTTGATGTTTGTTTTCTCTCTAAAACTAGTTCCTTAAACTATAAATCACAATTATGAATCGATTTCAATGTGTGTTGTAATGAATATTTTATTCGTAAGCGTTTATTTTCTCCATTAAACCGGTTGTTAAGGTATATATAACAATTATTAATTGTTTTTAACACGTGTATTAATCTCTTATTTAGTGTAAGTTAATATAAATATATACTTTATTATGAAAACATATATTAAAAGTACACAACAATGGAAATAATAATTTAATTTGGTAAGGTGTATGCACAATTAATATATTAAAATTTTAATATTTATATGAATTTATGATTTACATGAGTTTTGAAAACTAGATGAACTAATACGCCCTACAAGGAAGAGGAAAAAATAAAAGCACACACATACAACAAGAATTAAGAATTTCAAATTCAAAATTTTTCACACCCAGCCAAATATACCCCCTTATTTCCCTCCCTATAAATACCTTCTTCATTCTCATTTGAAGTTTGTTGCTTCATTTCTCCAAAGTTTCGAAAATCATGTTAATTTTCGATTTAGGAGGAAATTTAGCCTAAATGTTGTTGATTATTTGTTTGCATTTTAGTGTTGTGATATGAAAAGTTTAACCTAATCGATTCCTCAAAGGTTCAACCATTGGAGGAGAAAATATGGTGGTGAGTCAAGCCAACAAAATGTTGTTGACATATCTAATATTGACGATTCCTAATCCGATTCGTATGAGGACTTTAGCTGCTCTTCTGAGAGTGATTACGAGCAGTATTGTGATGAAGACCCTCTGTCTAATGTCTATTACTTAGATTAGGTTCCTGAGGTCCAAGTTAGACATAAATATGCATTCCTATTTATAGGTTATGAAGATCAAGTTTTGAGGACAACACTTTCAATTAGAGGAAAAAGATGTAATATCTTAAAAATACATAAATAAAAAACATATTGATCCATATATAAAAGCCCACATGAGTAATTGGACTTTTTTCATATTGAGGTGATTTACTAAACTTAGTAAGAGTTGTACATTTTGGTTTGCCTAGAGTAAGTGGACTTGTTTTCATATTGTGGTGATTTACTAAACTTAGTAGGAGTTGTACATTTTGATTGCCTAATAAATGAATGCTGAAATAGGTGGGAGGAGAGAATGACCAGTGCAAGACACGTGTAATTTACTTAACGACTTATGTTTTTATAAAAGGATAAGAGCAACAAAATTTGGGGAAAATTGGAAACCATCTTTCTTATGTATTACAATTTATATTTACTTTTCATTGAATTGTTGAGTTTGTTTGGGCCTTTAAAACATCGATCTCTACAAAGCGAGGTGATTTTTGTTGAACTGAAATATAACAATGACCAATTTTGATGTCCCAACTAGATAAACACAGATTATTATAATAAAAATGGAAAATTCCTTCTCTCAACTACGAGTATAAAAAATGATGTGATACCAAACCCGATCAGAGTTAATAAATTAAATTGACAATATGCTTGAGTGGAATAGAACTCGGCTTTACCCAAAGCCGATTATATAAAACCGTCGTCCTCACAAGTACTAACACACAACAAACAAACAATCACAACACAATAGGTGAGGAAACCAAAACCGAAGTCGAGCTCAAAGGTTTTATCGGAGTTTTACATTGTTACATGAAATATATATAGTTGTGTTTCATTATACTATCTCTGATCCACTCATTTTCCCATAAGAGTTTTTTCACACTTGTCGAGGTCATATTTTGACGTTTTATAACTCACAAATTAAATATG